>JAVJIF010028888.1:0-69048 GCA_038442645.1 Agave tequilana | reverse complement strand
ATCTTTACTCGTTTCCATGACAAATGGTGTTCATTAGGAAATGGTGGAACTGAGTAAGACTCTTGAAAATACTGTGGAACTGGAGAGGGAAATGGTTCTGGAAGTGTTTGCTCAGCTCTCTGTAAGTTAGCTTCTAAACTCCTTAGTAAATCAGATTTTTCTTCAACTGGTTCAGAAAAAGGAGTATATGAGCGGAATCGGGAAATGAATCTTGTGAATATTGTGGACTTAGTGGAAATGGTGGACAGGAGGTTGATAATTAAACTCGGGGGACTGGAATCCCCAATGACTCGTGAAGAGTTGAAATTATTTTGGACATTATAATTGTTAGATGGGGTTATGGGTCATATTGATTCGGATAAGGCCACCCGGTGTATTTGGTTGGTGCATATTGTAACACACCGGGTTGGAATTATCCGAATAAGGAGATGGTGTGAAATATGGATTATTATTGAAAGAATTTTTGAAGGCCATATCACACACTCACAAACAAAAACATACACAAACAAACAATAAAAGAAAGAAAAATTCTAACCTAAGTTAGGGTAGACTTAGACCTAGTACGACTCCTAACTGATAGACTGTCCACAGGAGGTTTAGTGTAGACTCTAACCACAACTAATCAGCCAGGGAAGGGTAAGGTTGGTGGGAGGTTTTCCGTCCGGAGACGTTCCTTAATTAAGTAACCAGCAACCTTCGGGCTTTCGCCCTCAACCCCTTTCCTAGACACCGATTTTGCAAGAGTTAAATTCCAACACTTTTCCCCCTTAGGATAATCTCCTAAATGAGTCCGAGATGTCCCTAGGGCCAACGTCTACTTTTTATTAAAAAATGTCCCGGCAACGGCGCCATTTTTTTTGATTAAGACTGGAAAGGTGTACTTATTATGTGTTAAAGATTATTTGATGTACCCTTTCTTGTCTCCGCTATAGCATAAGGCTATACCGAGTCGATTCTCAGGGAGAGCTCGCGATGGAGCTTTAACGTGTGGTAGTGAGTGAACAAACGAGTATTCTTCTCTTGCTTATAAACTTAGTGAATCAAATGTAAAAGAAACTAAAGAAGGATGGCTATGTTCATGGTGGAAATCGTTGGAAAAGAACAATCAAAAGTGGATGTGGTATTCACAAGAAAAGGAAAGAAAACTTAAAGAAGAAGCAATCCATGACTAGCTTACCTTTGCTAGCTTGCCAAGACTTACTAGCTCCTTGATAGCGAATGCTTGCCTAATGTTTGTCACTCCATTAGCGTAGGATTCGTCTCGCTTGTTGACCTAATTACTTTCTCACTTGCAAGATGGTGGTTTAACCATCGGAGAAGAGAAGATCATACAACTTGCCAGATGACAAAAGCAATCACCCATGAGTTAGTGAAGAAAGCTAAGCTGGTGGTAAACTAGTACATGGAAGGAATTAGCTACAAGCCATTAAGAACTAAAACAAAGCTTGAAGTAAATTGCAAGAAAGTAACAAAGCAATAAAGAAAGCATGTAAAGAAAGCACATAAACTAGAACCAAGCTTCAAGTAGAGGAAGTGGAGAGATGGATCAATCCTTGTTGCTTCAAGTGTCACCCTTGATTACACAAGCTCTCTCTCTCACACTCTCTCTCTTTTACATTGAATCTAGGAAAAGAAGAGGGATCTAAGAACAAAACCTAAAGAGAAAAATACATGAAAATTACAATACTAACTAATCTCCTCTCTTCTCCATTCTTTTTGTACGCAGGTCTTCATGGAGTATTTATAGCATGGATGAGAACCTTCGAGAGCCTAGTTTGTTGGCGCAAAATCCGAGACAAAATCTCCCTGTAACTGTCGCGCCCACTTGCGTTCCCGCGCCTAACTGAAGCCGTTCAGCAACAACTTTCTGTTGCTGACTGTTCGAGTTTGTTTGGCCACGTTGACCTTCTGAATATTCGTTTGTTGCGCGGATCTCTCTAGATCTGGGATTTGAATTTGGCTTTATCTTTAATCTTGATTAATCACTTAATTATGGTTTATTAAGTGATTATTTGGATATCTCTCCTTAAGTGTGTACCTGCAAATATGTAGAGAAGAGGAGGTAAAAATCACATATTTATTTGTAATATGCATGGGAATTATGATGTAAAATATGCAATATGGATACCAATCAGTTAGCACAGCTTGTAGTAAGGACCAACCCGCATAAGGCTCTAGAGCAAGTCCAAAAGCCACATCCGCCAGTATATTAAAAGGAGAAGCCAACCCGATGCAAGCCAAGAAGTGGCTTCGACAGATTGAGAAGATACTAGATGTCATGGGCACTAAGAGTCAAAGAGTGGCTTTTACTACCTTTATATTTCAAAGAGAATCAAAATATTGGTGGGAGATGGTAAAGGGCAGAACTAAGTCTGCGGGGAAGGGCTCACTTGGAACTTCCTAGTCAAGAAATTCAATGAAAAATATATTCCGTGGGTAACAAAAGATAAGATTACCATGGAGTTTCAACAATTAAAGCAGGGTCCAATGTCAGTAAGTCAGTATGACATCAAGTTCACACAGTTGTTAAGATATGATGTAGGGCCGGTGTGTGAAGAAGCAGATAGAACAAAGAGGCTTGTAAGGAGTTTGCGGCCTGAGATTAGAAGCAAACTAGTCCTGTTCTAACTCTAAATTTAAGCTCAAGCTGTGGAGAAAGCACTAGAAGTTGAACGAGACATACTGGAAAACTAAGAGGCCCCGAATAGAGAAATTCCTCCCTTTAAACGTTTCCAGTACCAGGAGACATAGAGTTCTGAGGGATCAAACTTCAACTTTAACAAGACTACGGGATCACATTTGGCACCCACTCCAAGATATTATGGCGGTGCAGGGAACAAGAAGGATTTTTGCATAAGCCCCAGTTGACGCCCCTCCTCGCCCAAATTGGACAAAAACCCGTGGTGTCCCAGATGCAACAAAACCATACGCGCAGCTGCATTCAGGGCAGGCAGTGCTTCATATATGGCAATACTAGTCACATGAGGAAGGAGTGTCCAACTCTGCATAGATACCCGAATTTGGGAATTAGAACTGAAAGACGAACCATGGGGTGTTGCTCCTTTTCCAAGTTCACAACAACCCACCAGGCTACCGTTTAATACAACCAGACCGGCAATTATCCAATCTTCAGTACAACAACTTAGGGCTCAAGGGAAGATGAACACCTTGACCCAACAGGAAGCTCGAGCATCAAATGCCGTGGTGGAAGGTATTACTGTATCATGGGGCATACTACCTGAGTATTATTTGACCCTAGTGCCACATATTCTTTTATTTCTGCTGGTTTGCATCCAAATTAAACAAGAAATCAGAACCATCGGAGTTCAACTAATTATACCTATTTAGGTGCAGAGATGATTGCTAATAATTACTATAAGAAATGTGAAGTTATGATAGGAGAAGTGAAAACGTAGGCCGATCTAATAAGACTAGAAGGCATGGAGTATGACGCAATTTTAGGGATGGATTAGTTATCCCCCCACCATGCGCACGTAGATTATTATCATAAGTGGGTAACTTTTAAGATGAAAGGAACTCCAGAATTCACATTTGAAAGGGTAAAGAATGTGAAAAGTTTGCAAATCATATCTGCTTTCAAGACCACAAACTGTTAAGAAGAGGGTGCCAAGTGTTCCTAGCCACTGTAATGGATAAGAATGAAACTAAATTAAAATTTAAAAATATAACAACAGTGAAAGAGTATCTTGATGTATTTTCAGAAGAGTACTAGGTTTACCCCTGGACAGAGAGATCGAATTCTCCATTGATTTGCTCCAGGATCAGGTCCTATCTCTAAAGCACCTTATAGGATGGCTCCAGCAGATATGAGGGAATTAAGGAGCAATTGCAAGAACTGCTGGATAAAAGATTTATTCGACCCTGTACGTCACCTGGGGAGCCCCATTACTATTTGTTGAAAAGAAGGACGGGAGTGTGAAGTTACGCATTGATTATAGAGAATTGAACAAAATCACCATCAAGAACCGATACCCCCTTCCTAGGGTTGATGATTTGTTTGACCAACTTCAGGATACCAGCGTGTTTTCAAAAGGTTGGGTATCACAATTAAAAATTAAACAAAGTAACATCCCTAAGACTGTTTTCAGGACCAGATACAGGTATTTTGAATTCCTTGTAATGCCCTTCAGACTAACAAATACTCCGGCGGCATTTATAGACATGATGAATAGGATATTTCAACCATATCTTGATAAATTTGTAGTAGTATTCATTGATGACATACTAATTTACTCCAAGATAAGAAGGAGCATGAAGAGTACTGGAGGACAATACTTCAAACATTAAGAGAAAATAAACTGTGTGCGAAGCTTAAAAAGTGTGAGCTCTGATTGGACCAGATAAGCTTTCTCGAGCACATTATATCCAGTAAAAGGGTGTCTGTAGAGCCCGCGAAGATTAAGGCGATCAAAGATTGGCCTCATTTCACAAATGTTAAGGAAATTTGAAGTTTCTTAGGTCTAGTAGGTTACTATCGGAGATTTGTGGAAGGATTCTCCAAGCTAGCATTACCTCTAACTTTGCTGACCAGAAAAGATATCAAGTTCAATTGAGTGAAATCCAGAAAAAAAGCTTTCAAGAATTGAAGGATAAGCTAACGTCCACCACGGTCCTAGCTATACCTTCAAGGACCGAGAGATATGTCATAATAGTGATGCATCCAAGCAAGGGTTAGGATGTGTCTTGATGAAGCACGAGAGAGTCATAGCCTATACCTCCAGGCAGTTGAGGAATCATGAAAGGAATTACCTTATCCATGATTTAGAATTGGGTGCGATGGTTTTCGCCCTAAAAATTTGGAGACCTTACGTGCATGGAGTATCCTGTGTAATGTATATAAACCACAAAAGTTTGAATACATATTTACCCAAAAGGAGCTAAATATGCGAAGTGAATGTGGCTGAAACTGATAAAAGACTATAACTTGACCATACATATCACCCGGGGAAAGCCAATGTCATTGTTGATGCATGAAGCTAGAAGTCAGAGGGATCACTAGAAGCTATAATAACTCAACAACCATGGTTAATGAGAAAACTAGAAAGATGCAACTGAAAGTCTGCATAAGAGGACCTGGAGATGTAACAAGCTGGGTGAATCAAGTTAGTGTCCAATACGATCTGTATGACCAAATCAAGGAGGCTCAACAAAAAGATGATGAAATAAAAAAAAATCTTGGAGAAGGTTCAAGGAAGAAAAATTCAAGGCTTCACCTTGATAAAGAAGTATTAAAATTTGGTCATCGTGTATGTATGCCACAGGATACAAGGCAGGATACCAGGCTTAAGGAGGAGATTATGACAGAAGCTCATCACACTCCCTACACTGTGCATCCTGGAGCAACGAAGATGTATAAAGAACTTCGCACAAATTTCTGGTGGGATTGAATGAAAATGAACACAGCTAAATTTGTTCAAAGATGTTTGATATGCCAATAAGTCAAGTCGAACACAAGAAGCCTCCAGGATTACTAATGCTTTACCACCCCTTGAATGGAAGTGGAGTCATATTACGATGGACTTCGTTATAGGGCTTCCCCGATCACTGCAAGGACACGATGCCATATGGGTAGTCATAGATTAACTCACAAAGTCTGCACACTTTCTACCCGTTCAAATGAGTTATTCAATGAAGAAGTTGGCACAAATTTACCTACGAGAAGTGGTCCGGATTCATGGGGTACCTGAAACAATTGTCTCAGACAGATATTCTCGCTTTCTATCAAGATTCTTGGTGAGTTTATCTAAGGCCTTGGGGACTAAATTACACCCAAGTACGGCGGCACATCCATAGACTGATGGGCAATCAGAACAGACCATTCAAATATTGGAAGACATGCTGAGGGCCTATGTATTGGATTTTGGTGGCAACTGGGAGAAGTATGTACCATAGGTAGAATTTGCATAAAACAACAGTTACCAATCAACTATTAGAATGCCACCATTTGAATCCCTATATGGTAGAAGATGTAGGTCCCCTATTTGTTGGGAAAAAGTTGGGGACCGAAGATTGTTGGGCCCTGACCTAGTATAAGAAACGTCAGAGAAGATCAGGATAATAAAGAAAAGGATGGTGGCAACTCAGAATCGACAAAACGCATACGTAGACAAGCGTCGCATGCCACTAGAATTTGTCATAGGGGAAAAGGTATCCCCCACGAAAAGAGTAGTACAGATCGGCAAGAGTAGTAAGGTAAATTCTCGTTATGCAGAACCATTTGAAATATTGGAGAGAATTGGTCCACTGGCATACCGATTGGCCTTGCCCCAGAGATGGAAAAGATTCACAATGTGTTCCATGTATCCCAACTAAGAAAGTATGTCCCAAACCCAGCCACGTCCTCAGTTACCCATCAGTACAGATTTATGAAGACTTATCTTATACAGAGGAACCATTACAAATCCTAGACCATAAGGTGAAGCAGCTAAGGAACAAAACTATCCCTCTTGTGAAGGTACTTTAGAGGAGTCAAAAGGTCAAAGAAGCAACAAAATGAAGAAGAAATGAGAACCCTTTTTCCACACTTGTTTAAAGGTATGCTGAGTTTTGGGGATGAAACTTTCTTTTAGGGGGGTAGAATTGTAACACCAACACGGTAACCCATAAGTAATTAATGAGTTTTTTATGTTAATTAACTATACATTTTTATATATACACCACAAAATATACACACATACATACATACATACATACATACATACACACACACACAACACACATATATATACATATATATACATATATATATACATATACATACACACACACACACACACACACACACACACACACACACACACCCACACATATATATATATATATATATATATATGAAACTCTTATGGTAAAGTATATTTACTTTTTCACTAGCACCATTGTTGCATACCTTGAGTATACAATTTTTACCTTGTAGTATGCTTATAAATTTCTATTTTCTTTATTAAAATTTTGATATTCTTATGTATAATGGATTTTGTAGGTATATGGTATATTATACCATTACCAATTAAATAAAGAAAAAAAAGAAATTTAAAATATAAACTATGACATAAAACTCATCCCTAGTTAGTGGGGTGGTAGGCGTGCATGGTGATGATGGATCAAGGGATAAGATACTCTTGATCAAAGTGCAGGACACTTGGGTGATTTCAACAATGAAAAACTTGTAAAATGGCAAACTTGTAATTCTGGATCAAGATAAATTCTGGGATAAAGAGTTCATCCTTCTTCTTCTTCCCAAATTCTTGAGAAAAAACAGAGTATGGTGAAAACCCTAAAGGCCACTTCATTCTTTCCCTCTTGAGATCTCAAAAACCTATTTTCTTCTTCCTTTTCCCTTCATTTTCTCCCCTTTTTCCCTTGATTTTTCCCTCCTTATCCTTGGGGGCTACCGGAGCATGGCCACCCTAGGACTGCCGCGCCCCAGCAGTGGAGCCGCAGCCGGAGGCACGGCCCCTCCCCTGGTCGCGGCCAGCACGTGATCCAGAGAGAGGGAGTGGGAGGAAGAAGGAAGGATCTTGTAAGGTAGATTTAGGTTTTGGGTGGAGAACTCAACTCAAATCTTAACTTTTAGGGTTCATTGCCACTTTTGATCAGGTATAATCTGACAAAATTTTTATAGCATAAAATCTGATATTTCTGTGTTTTATTCAATTTATTGATGTTATTAGCACAAGGGGTTTACCCCTTGTTCTTCTTTGATCAAGGTGTCATTTGGGGCTCAAATAGGAGGAAAATCTAACAAAATCTAACCCTTGAAGGAGGTAAGTAAACCTAGACCTTCATGAAATTGAGTAGGATAAATAAGTGGGTCTATAAAATTTTTGTAGTAACCCATAAAGCAAACATGCATATCTATGTCGCTGTTTTTACATGCAAAGTGTTTTACATGAAGAAAAGAATAGAAAATTGTTTAGGTTCATGTAATGTTGAGATATGGTTTCATTTCATTAGATGCTCAAATCTTAGGTAAGGTTATGTAGTGTGTGATATTCTATAGTTTAGAGTTAAGGGTACTTCTATGATTAACTTTAGATAATACATCCTTGACCTCCTCATGATGTAAAATTTTAAACTCACTAGAAAACTAAACAAGCTTGATGGCGCTAGTGGCATATATTGGTGCACATTTCATGGTGTCATATAGTGTCTTGTTCATATATATATATATATATATATATATATATATATAATATATATATATATATATATATATATATATATATAATATATATATTATATATATATATATAGACACACACACACACACACACACACACACACACACACATAAATGTGCATACATATGTGTAGGCGGGTTATCTGAGCATGGCAGAATTGATATGCTTGTTTTCTTTAATATGCCTGCCTTGCTTCAATGTGCTTGTTTACTACTACCCATAGGAATGTTGGAAATTCTAAAAAGTGATTAACATATATTAGATATGGTATGACCATTACTAGGTTGTATTTACTTGTATATATACACACACTATGAAAGAAGGGGCCGGCGAGAGCTGGTGGGAGGGAAGACGATATGCAAGTTATATTTTATATATTGAAGGAAAGAGCCGGCGGAGCCGGTGGGAGGGGAAGATGGTGTATTTTTGATATTATATACTTTGAAGGAAGGGGCCAACGGGAGTCGGTAAGTGAGAAGGTGGAGCCATACACAATGTAATAGTAGTTAGTCATGTGAATTCGAGATCTATGTATAGCCGAAATCATAAGTAATGATATGTGTTACTTGTATGTATATCTTACAATATATGGTATCCTTAACACATGTGTTATATAGGTGTAGCCAAGAGATGAAGTCATGAACTAGATATGTTAGGTGCATGCATGTTTACTATTAGTTATGTTATGCATTGTATGTACCTACTAGGTAAGTTTTGAATGGAAAACTAAGGCAAGTCACCAACACGAAGCATGTAAACATAAGTATATATAGGCTTCTTCATTGCATACACCTATGGGATTCCTTCTACACTTGCACTTTCACATATATGCATATATTCATTTCATAATTATCTAAACTAATGATTTACTCACTGAGCTATTAAGCTCATCCCTTTCTTTTAACATCATTATTTCAGGACAGGACAAGGGTAAAAGGCCAGTGTAATGCAAATGGATAATCGTGTTAGGGGGAGTTGGATTAGTGTCACGCCCCGCTTCCAAAAATACGCTGGAGCGGAGATGCGACGAGAGTCGGCGACGTATATACGCAAGAAAAAATACCTCACGTATACGCGTTAAGCTTTAAGTACCCGAACTGAAAAACACCTAGAGGGGGGTGAATAGGTGTAAATGCTAATCTAGAAACTAAATGCGCTAAATGCGGAAGCTTAAAGATAATTTGCAACACACTAATACAACCACAAGTGTAGGCGAATTTCCCGTGAAGGGCTCTGGACTAACTCCTCTTGATTCCCCTAGATATGGATTGAGGTGCTATATGAAGCTCTTGTGGTTAAGTACAAGTGAGGCACACACAAGCAAGCCAAGCATATAAAGATGAACAATATGAATAATGCAAGGCACACAAGCAAATATGATATCATGATATGAATGATGCTTTGCACAAATAAGAGAGAGGGTTAAAGAGTCAATGGATCAAACGCAAACACAAAGATATGTTCCGAGGTTCAAGCCCCTAGCTCTACGTCCCCGCCTTCACCGAGAAGGATTTCTAATCCACTAAAAGAGTACCGAACTCCTCTCTCAACCTTACAATGCCACCGAGGCAATACAACCACAATCCACCTCTACCGAAGAGGGATAAGGCCCGTAGCCAACAACCAAACTCCACCTCACAAATAGAGGGAGCAAACACAACCTCAACCTCTACCAAAGAGGGAGCAACCCAATCAAAGCAAGGGTTTTTACAACAAGTGGTTCCAAAGACCACAAACTCTCTTTTTTCACAAAAACAAAGATCCTAATAGATTAGGATAGAAGATATAGCTCAAGTGGAAATCAAGGTGTTTTGGAAAGCAAATCACAAAGAAAAACTACTTGGGAAATCTCTTGTAGATGATAGAAATGAAAATCCAAAACAATATCCCAAAAACCTAGTTTTCTTTGATTTTCCAAAACCCTTGAAAAACAATAAAGATGAAATCTTTAAGCTTTAAAACTCTTTGAAAACTTATTTTAAACTCTGGAGAAACTGGGATTTTTTCTTATTAAAACCTTGGCCAAAATCCCAAAAGAATGGGGTTTATATAGGCCAAAACCAGATACTAGCCGTTAGGCTGATCTGGCAGCCTGACAGGCTTGCGGTCGACCGGCCCGGTCGACCGCCAACGGTCATAAATATGACCGTTGGGCAATCCTGGTCGACCGCCCGTCGACCGCCCAGATACACAGAGCAAAGCTCTCTGGTCCGGTCGACCGGTCGGTCGACCGGCCCACTGTGCTGCCAGACGTGCACAGCTCTGTGCACGTCGGTCGACCGCACGGTCGACCGGCCCTTGGTGCGGTCGACCGACCTGGCCTGTCAGCCACAGTCTGGGTCAGAAACACGTGTTTAAGATATTTTAATAAATCTTGTAAATATTATAAAAATACCCAAAAATAGTTTTATCATTTTTGCATTAATATATAAACTTGTGATAAACATTTCAACTCAAATATCAAGCATATGAAACCATTTTTGTGTTTTAACATTTTTACCAAAGTCAAACATGTATTTTGTCAAACTTGAATTTTTCAATACATAAATAGGAAAGTCAAAATAAGTTGTCTAAGAAGTTTAAGCATGCATGTATAGAAAGAATACATCTACTATACATATAAACCAATTAAACTTGTTTTGATCAATCTATTCATGAAAACAAATATCGGTTAAGCTAAAAACCGAAAAACCATAAAACGTGTGTGTTGTGCACTTGAGCATATCAACTATTCTTATCTTTACACATGGATCTAAAACACACTAAACTAAACTAGGATACCTAAGTCTTCTTGACGATCTCCATCTTCAATCGACTCGATCCAAACCGTGATCCACCGAGTGCAAAGATATGATCTTGATGCTCGGGCACTGGAATCACTTGTGAAAGGCTTCAAAACTCCTCTTTTGAAGCAATCACCAACTAATATCTTGTTACATGATCTGAAACTAAAATCACAAGATTATTAGTAAACATAACTACATGAGTTAATCATCATCAAAACTAGAGAGGAAGGCCTCCGGGCCAACAATCTCCCCTTTTTGATGATGACAAAACTCATGGAGTTATATATGCATGGATTAAAGTTAAGCTTCAAAGAAGCCCCCCTTAACTCATGTATAAACAAATAAACATAATGAATATGCAATGAAGGCTCTTAAACATGAATGCATAGATATGCATAAACAATAAAAAAGCTCTAGATACCAATGAAATGTTCAAAAACAAAACATGCTCTAGATACTAATTAAAATTAAACTAATTAAACTTAATATATGCAAAACATAAATATGTATATATAAAACTCAAACAAACTCAAAATCTTTCTCCCCCTTTTTGTCAATCATCAACAAAGGGGTAAACATTAAAACAAAACAAAATCTTCTCCCCCTTTTTACTACAAAGAAACAATCATCAATAAAGGGGTAAAAGCAAAACTAAATCAATAAATTTTTTTCTCCCCCTTTTTGTTCGAAACAATGAATCAACAAAGGGTTAATAAAACAATGTTCTCCCCCCTTTTGTCTAAACAAAAACAAAAACCAAATAGGGGTGACAATCAATTAAGGTACCAATTGAAAATATGTCAAAGTAGCATCTTGATATCAATTGAAAGTAAACATAGATCAATAAATAAATGGTATATGCTATATACATTCATGAAGAGGAAGATGTGAAGCTTCCCTACATAGATACATTACATGAAGGAGGGATGACAAGCCCTAATTCACATAACGTACACTATGCAATGCATAAGAGGAGATGTGAAGCTCCCCCTACACACGTGTACCACACAAAGAAGAGATGTCAAGCTCCTTAATACAAGATACACTCAATATGAATCTATATGTAGAAGAGATGTTAAGCTCTCCTTGCATATAGGAAATACAAATCAAAACTTTTGTATTTATCTTTAAATAAAATTTTGAGATACTAATTTTAAAACATTCAAATAAACATCTTGATATCAAAAGAGAGTATTTTTCCTTTTAAGTATATGATATCAAATGAAATGACTATTTTCTATCATAAAGTAAGGGAACCAAAATACCAATTGAAATATGAAAATCGAATTTTCTCCCCCTTTATGAAAACCCAAAAAACACATGCATAAGCTTGTAATAAGATACCAATTGAAAATTGAATCAATTGAAACAAAGTTAAAGCTCAAGCTTAGCATAAACAAATATATATGTATGAAAAATTTAATATCAATCGAAATTGATACTATTGAAATTGAAAGCATACATACATACAAACATATATGAGTATACAGGAAAGATCAAAATTGATACCAATGAAAGAATCCAATGATACCAATTGAAACAACAATAATATCAAAGTATAACTCATATAACCTATCCTCCTAATCATGTTCAAGTTTAAAAAGATTTTCATATAAGGCATACATGAGCATGATCGCCCATCCATCCGCCATTGGAAGGTAGGGGTTTTCAAAAATAGATTTGAAATATAGTATGTTTGAAAAAATCTACCAAATAAGAATATCGCAACTAGTTATATGAAAAATTTGTAAACTAGTATGAAATCCTTCAAGGAATAAAATAAATTATTTTTCATGAAACATGAAATCCACATGATAATCAACACTCTAAGTCAATTAAGCATAAATATGACTCATGAAAATAAACATGAGTAAACAATAAATGTGAGTGTACAAATACAATGTGAAGATCATAATCATGAAAGATGGACAATAAGCTCAATATTCCTTGAAACATGAAAACAAGAAAATCATCAAAACTATTTAATCTTTAAGGTATATGTATGTCCTATACAAACTAAAGTATACATACATATCCAAACACAACGAGTCCACAAAGATATATGCATGAAGGCACGTGGCTCAAAAGGATGTATATGTATAAACAATAGTTTGGATAAAATAGACATATACATGAAGTTAAACATATAACATAAAACAAATCTAAAAAGGGAATACAAGTTTAAAATGCATGGATCATCAAAACTAGACTATACTAGCACATCTAATGGGTTCAAATAAGCATTCAAGCTCAAACATATATAGATTTATTTGTGGCCCACTATATGTACAAGTATAAACCTAGTCTTAATGAAAACTAACATTTAAACATATATTCAAATCATGAAGCATAAAACGGGATATAAATCAACATGATAAACAAAGACATGATTATTATGTAAATCCACATGTTATTAAACCTATGATAAACAGGATAGCTAAACAAACGGAGAGAACACAAAATAATAGACCATATTAAACATGGGTGTCTCAAAGAGCTATACATGTATGTCAAGGATCTAATAGTCATGGCATTATCATAATAATCTATAAACAATAAAACATGCTATAAACAATGAAATGGAAGGCATGTAAATAAACGGGAGTAAAGGATTGTCACCAAAACCGAAGAAGCAACTCTCCTTGTCTCCAAAACATGGTGGTCTTCCCACCAAACCTTCCCTTGAAAGTGATGCATCCAAATAGTCTCCTTTAAGCTCGGAACGCATCCACTCCAAGGTACCTCTACTCTCACGTCATGTGAGAGCCCACACCTACATCAAAATAATAGGGGTGGTCTTTGGTACCCACAACTTTTTGGGTCCATGGGGTTAGTATCATTCCTAACCCAAACGAATTTATTTGCTAAATTTGAAATATGTATTCTATCATAACAAAATTTAGCAAGGTGGCCCTTACGTCCACAATGTGTACAAGTGTACACATGAGCATACAATGTGTGATGGTGTCCGTGAGGAGCATGTGTATGCCGTGATGGGTGTGCATGCATAATGGAACTTATTTCTTTCGAACCAAGGATTCCAAGCATGTATGGCTCTTGGCACATTGGCTCAAGGTGGAGCCCAAACAATCCATATTCTTCTTCAACAAATTTATATTATTTTTAATTATAGAAGAAGTGGAGCATGCAATAGGTATTCTAGGGAAAGCATGGCAAACATGAGAAACAATATCATTTTTCAAAGATTTATTTTTATTTAAACAAATTTCTAATTCTTTTGAAATAAAATCAATTTCTCTTTTCAAAGAATCATTTTCTCTTAAAATAAATTCAACTTTTGAAGACAAAACATTATTATTCTTCAAAGAGTTTCACAATCATTTTTAGATTTTAAAATTTTATTTTCTTTTAGTGCAAGATCAAGTTGAGACCTTAATGAATCCCTTTCATTATCGATCTCCACTTTCTCTTGCAAAACACAATCAAGTTTAGAAGACAATTTTTCATTTTCTTTATTTAAAGCAAAAGTCTTCTTTTTCAAAACTTTATATTTTTCTATCAATTTTTCACAAACAATAGAAAGTTCTTCATTCAAAGCATGGGCATCAACAAATTCATCACATGAAGAAGTAGAATCAAAACTATCTAGTTGAGTTTCCGATTGTACCTCAAGGGAGTCATTCCCTTGGATCATATAGCACTGTAGTGGCTCGGATTCATCTCCACTAGATTCCTCCTCTTATTGGATTGGCATTTGAAGCTTGGAGGTGGTGGTGGTTGTCAACATGTTCCACACTGTAAATGCGGAATCAAAGTTAGAAGCAAGCATAAGATATTCTTTAGATAGTGTGCTTCTAATGACCTCTAGGGCTTGTCCATTGGCCCCTATATGCTTGCTATCACTAAGGTAGGATTCCTTGGTAATGGTAAGGTGAACCTTATATCCTAGGATTTGGAGGTAAATGGACATCTTAGTCTTCCAAACAACAATGTTGGAAGGGTCAAACATAGGTGGGGTCATGAAGTCCATGGGTCCAAACTATATGTGTGCAAACAAGCAAATGCAAATGATAGATTAGCAAACAAGGATCTCACTCCTAGGTTGTTAAATCTAAAGTATCAGGAGCGTAGGCTCTGATACCAATTGAAAAACACCTAGAGGGGGGTGAATAGGTGTAAATGCTAATCTAGAAACTAAATGCGCTAAATGCGAAAACTTAAACAAATTTTGCAACACACTTAGTACAACACACAAGTGTAGCCAAATTTCCCGTGAAGGGCTCTGGACTAACTCCTCTTGATTCCCCTAGATATGGGTTGAGGTGCTATATGAAGCTCTTGTGGTTAAGTACAAGTGAGGCACACACAAGCAAGCCAAGCATATAAAGATGAAAAATATGAAATAATGCAAGGCACACAAGCAAATATGATATGATGATATGAATGATGCTTTGCACAAAATAAAGAGAGAGAGGGTTAAAGAGTCAATGGATCAAACACAAACACAAAGATATGTTCCGAGGTTCGAGCCCCTAGCTCTACGTCCCCGCCTTCACCGAGAAGGATTTCTAATCCACTAAAGGAGTACCGAACTCCTCTCTCAACCTTACAATGCCACCGAGGCAATACAACCACAATCCACCTCTACCGAAGAGGGATAAGGCCCGTAGCCAACAACCAAACTCCACCTCACAAATAGAGGGAGCAAACACAACCTCAACCTCTACCAAAGAGAGAGCAACCCAATCAAAGCAAGGGTTTTTACAACAAGTGGTTCCAAAGACCACAAACTCTCTTTTTTCATAAAAACAAAGATCCTAATAGATTAGGATAGAAGATATAGCTCAAGTGGAAATCAAGGTGTTTTTGGAAAGCAAATCACAAAGAAAAACTACTTGGAAAATCTCTTGTAGATGATAGAAATAAAAATCCAAAACAATATCCCAAAAACCTAGTTTTCTTTGATTTTCCAAACCCTTGAAAAATAATAAAGATGAAATCTTTAAGCTTTAAAACTCTTTGAAAACTTCTTTTAAACTCTGGAGAAATTGGGAATTTTTCTTATTAAAAACCTTGGCCAAAATCCCAAAGGAATGGGGTTTATATAGGCCAAACCAGAAACTAGCCGTTAGGCTGATCTGGCAGGCTGACAGGCTTGCGGTCGACCGGCCCGATCGACCGCCAACGGTCATAAATATGACCGTTGGGCAATCCCGGTCGACCGCCCGGTCGACCGCCCAGATACAGAGAGCAAAGCTCTCTGGTCCGGTCGACCGGTCGGTCGACCGGCCCACTGTACTGCCAGACGTGCACAACTTTGTGCACGTCGGTCGACCGCACGGTCGACCGGCCCTTGGTGCGGTCGACCGACCTGGCCTGTCAGCCACAGTCTGGGTCAGAAACACATGTTAAAGATATTTAATAAATCTTGTAAATATTCTAAAAATACCCAAAAATAGTTTTATCATTTTACATTAATATATAAACTTGTGATAAACATTTCAACTCAAATATCAAGCATATGAAACCATTTTTGTGTTTTAACATTTTTACCAAAATTCAAAACATGTATTTTGTCAAACTTGGATTTTTCAATACATGAATAGGAAAGTCAAAATAAGTTTGTCTAAGAAGTTTAAGCATGCATGTATAGAAAGAATACATCTACTATACATATAAACTAATTAAACTTGTTTTGATCAATCTATTCATGAAAACAAATATCGGTTAAGCTAAAAACCGAAAAACCATAAAATGTGTGTGTTGTGAACTTGAGCATATCAACTATTCTTATCTTTACACATGGATCTAAAACATACTAAACTAAACTAGGATACCTAAACTTTCTTGACGATCTCAATCTTCAAGTCGACTCGATCCAAACCGTGATCCACCGAGTGCAAAGGTATGATCTTGATGCTCGGGCACTGGAATCACTTGTGAAAGGCTTCAAAACTCCTCTTTTTGAAGCAATCATCAACTAATATCTTGTTACATGATCTGAAACTAAAATCACAAGATTATTAGTAAATATAACTACTGTTGGCCCGGAGGCCTTCCTCTCTAGTTTTGATGATAATTAACTCATGTAGTTATGTTTACTAATAATCTTGTGATTTTAGTTACAGATCATTAATCAAGATATTAGTTGGTGATTGCTTCAAAAAGACGTGTTTAGAAGCTTTCACATGGTGATTCCAGTGCCCGAGCATCAAGATCATACCTTTGCACTCGGTGGATCACGTTTGGGATCGAGTCGGCTTGAAGATTGAAGATCGCCAAGAAGACTTAGATATCCTAGTTTAGTTTAGTGTGTTTTAGATCCATTTGTAAAGATAAGTATAGTTGATATGCTCAAGTGCACACACACACACACGTTTTATGTTTGGATATGGTTTTTCGGTTTTTAGTTTAACCGATATTTGTTTTCATGAATAGTTGATCAAAACAAGTTTAAATGGTTTATATGTATAGTAGATATATTATTTCTATACATGCATGCTTAAACTTCTTATACAAACTTATTTTGACTATCCTATTCATGTGTTGAAAAATCCAAGTTTGATAAAATACAAGTTTTGATTTTTGGTAAAAATGTCAAACACAAAAATGGTTTCATATGCTTGATATTTGAGCTAAACTTTTTATCACATGTTTATATATCAATGCAAAATGATAAAACTATTTTTTGGTATTTTTACAAGAGTTAAAAGATTTTTTAGAAATATTTTTAACATGTTTTTCTGTCCCAGAACAGTGGCTGACAGGCCAGGTTGGTCGACCGCACTGGTCGACCGCACCAAAGGCCGGTCGACCCTTGCGGTCGACCGACGTGCACAGGCTTGTGCACGTTTGGCAGACACAGGGACGATCGGCCGGGCGGCCGACCGGACCAGAGAGCTTTGCTCTCTGTATCTGGGCGGTCGGCCGTGCGGTCGACCGGGTTTGCCCAACGGTCATATTTCTGACCATTGGCGGTCGGCGTTAGCTTGTCAGGCTGCCAGATCAGCCTAACGGCTAGTTTCTGTTTTGGCCTATATATACCCCATTTCTTGGGGGTTTTAACTAAGGTTTTTAAGAACTAAAATTTCCCTATTCTCTGATTTATAAAACAAGTTTTTAAAAGTATTTAAGAGCCAAAAGATCTAGCTTTATATTGTTTTAGGTTTTTAGAAAAATCAATGAAAAGAGTATTTTGGAGATTTGTCTTGGCTTTCATTTTCTATCTTTTACAAGAGTTTTCCCAAGTGTTTTTCTTTGAGTTTTTGTTTTTCCAAACACCTAGTTTTTCGCACTTGAGCTATCATCTATCCTATTCTATTAGGATCATTGTTTTGTGGAAAAAGAAAGTGTTTGAGGTTGATTGAGCCTCCAAGTTGTAAACCCTCCTTGACTTGTTGTATCCCTCTTTGGTAGAGGTTGATCGGAGTAGTGTTTGGATCCCTCTTCGGCAGAGGTGATTGTGATTGTATTGGCTACGGGCCTTATCCCTCTTCGGTAGAGGTGGATTGTGGTTGTATTGCCTCGGTGGCATTGTAAGGTTGAGAGAGGAGTTCGGTACTCCTTTAGTGGATTAGAAATCCTTCTCGGTGAAGGCGGGAACGTAGAGCTAGGGGCTCGAACCTCGGAACATATCATTGTGTTTGCGTTTGATCCATTGTCTCTCTAACTCTCTCTTTATATTGTGCAAAGCATCATTCATTCATTCATATCTTATTGCTTGCATTTGTGCCTTGCAATATTTCATATTGTTCATCCTTATATGCTTGGCTTGTTTGTGTGTGCCTCACTTATACTTAACCACAAGAGCTTCATATAGCACCTCAACCCATATCTAGGGGAATCAAGAGGAGTTAGTCCAGAGCCCTTCACGGGGAATTCGGCTACACTTGTGTGTTGTACTAAGTGTGTTACAAAATTATTTTAAGCTTCCGCATTTAGCGCATTTAGTTTCTAGATTAGCATTTACACCTATTCACCCCCCCTCTAGGTGTTTTACAATTGGTATCAGAGCCTACGCTCCTGATACTTAGGCTTAACATCCTAGGAGTGAGATCCTTATTTTGCTAATCTATCATTTGCATTTGCTTGTTTGCACACATATAGTTTGGACCCATGGACTTCATGACACCCCACCTATGTTTGACCCTTCCAACATCATTGTTTGGAAGACTAAGATGTCCATTTACCTACAAACCCTAGGTTATAAGGTTCACCTTGCCATTACCAAGGAATCCTACCTTAGTGATAGCAAGCATATAGGGGCCAATGCACAAGCCCTTGAGGCCATTAGAAGCACACTTCCTAAAGATTATCTTATGCGTGTTTCTAACATTGTTTCCGCCTTTGCAGCGTGGAACATTTGACAACCACCACCACCTCCAAGCTTTTAGTTTTGATTCGAGTTCTTCATGTGATGAATTTGTTGATGCCCATGCTTTGAATGAAGAACTTTCAATAGTTTGTGAAAAATTAATTGAAAAGTATAAGATTTTGAAAAAGAAAAGTCTAGGCCTTGAAAAAGATAATATAAGTTTACATTCTAGACTTAACAATGTTTTGCAAGAGAAGGTTGAGATCTATAATGAAAGGGATTCATTGAGATCTCAATTAGAACTTGCACTTAAAGAAAATGAGTTTTTAAAATCTAAAAATGATTGCCATATTGTTTTGAAAATAATGAGGTTTTATCTTCTAAAGTAGATTCTATTTTAAGAGATAACAATATTTTGAAAAATGAAATTGATTTTATCTCAAAAGATTTAGAAATTTGTTTAAAGAAAAATAAATCATTAAAAAATGATATTGTTTCTCATGTTTGCCATGCTTCACCTAGAACACCTATTGCATGCCACACTTCTTCTTTGATTAATAATGATATATCCATACTTAAGAAGAGTGTTGATTGTTTGGGTTCCACTTTGAGCCAATGTGTAGTGGGTCATACACGTTTGGAAACTTTGTTTCGAAAGAAACAAGTTCCCTCTATTATGCATGCACACCCATCACGGCATACACATGCTCCTCACGGACACCATCACACGATGTATGCTCATGTGTACACTTGTACACATTGTGGACGTAAGGGCCACCTTGCTAAATTTTGCTACGATCATATACATGTTTCTAATTTAGCAAATAAATTTGTTTGAGTTAAGAATGATACTAACCCCCATGGACCCAAAAAGTTGTGGGTACCAAAGACCACCCCTCTTATGTTTGATGTAGGTGTGGGCTCTCACATGACGTGAGAATAGCGGTACCTTGGAGTGGATGCGTTCCGTACTTAAAGGAGATTATTTGGATGCATCACTTTCAAGAGAAGTTTGGTGGGAAGACCACCTTGTTTTGGAGACATGGAGAAGTTGCCTCATAGGTTTTGGTAACGGTCTCTTACTCCTTATTTATTTATGCATGCTTTTCATGTTCATTATTTGTAGCATGTTTTGTTGTTTATATGATCATTATGAAAATGTCATGATTATTAGACTCTTGACATGCATGTATAGCCATTTTGAGACACCCATGTTTAATATGGACTATTATTTTGTGTTCTCACCATTTGTTTAGCTATCATGTTTATCATAGGTTTAATAACATGTGAATTTTCTTAATAATCATGTTTATGTTTTTCGTGTTTATTTATATCTTGTTTTTATGCTTCATGTGTTGATTACTTGTTTAAATGTTAGTTTTCATTAAAACTAGGTATATATTTGTGCATATATTTGAGCTTGAATGCTTATTTGAACCCATAAGATGTGCTAGTATAGTCTAGTTTTGATGATCCATGCATTTTAAACTCGTATTCCCATTTTTGAATTTGTTTTAAGAATTCTTGTTTAAACTTCATGTATATGTCTATTTTATCCAAACTATTGATTATACATATACATCCTTTGAGCCACGTGCCTTCATGCATATATCTTTGTGGACTCGTTGTGTTTGGATATGTATGTATACTTTAGTTTGTATAGGACATACATATACCTTGAAGATTAAATAAGTTTTGATGAATTTCATGTTTTTCATATTTCAAGAAATATTGAGCTTATTGTCCATCTTTCTTGATTATGATCTTCACATTGTATTTGTACACTCACATTTATTGTTTACTCATGTGTTTGTTTTCATGAGTCATTTTTATGCTTAATTGACTTGAGTGTTTTGATATCATGTGGATTTCTTATTTCATGAAAAACAATTTTGTTTTATTCCTTACTTGAAGGATTTCGTACTAGTTCACAATTTTTCATATAACTAGTTTGTATTCTTCATTTTGGTAGAGTTTTTCAAACAAAGATTATTTTTCAAACCTAATTTTGAAACCCCTACCATCCAAGGGCGGTTGGATGGGAGATCATGCTCATGTATGCTTTACATTGAAAATCATTTAAAACTTGAACATGGTTGGGTGGTAGTTATATGATGTATACACTTGATCATTATTGTTGTTTCAATTGGTATCATTGGACTCTTTCAATTGGTATCAATTTTGACCTTTCTTGTATACTCATATATGTTTGTATGTATGTATGCTTTCAATTTCAAGAATATCAATTTCAATTGGTATCTATTCTCCATACATATATATATGTTTGTGTTTATGCTATGCTTGAGCTTCAATTTTGTTTCAATTGATTAGTTTTCAATTGCTTTTTAATTGGTATCTTATTTCAAGCCTATGCATGTGATTTGTTGGTATTTCATAAAGGGGGAGAAAATTCGATTTTCATATTTACAATTGGTATTTGTTTTTTCACTCCCTTGCTTTATGATAGAAAATAAAAATTTCATTTGATATCATATACTTAAAAAGAAAATACTTTCAATTGATATCAAGATGTTTATTTGAATATTTTTTTTAAATTGGTATCTCAAAATTTTATTTCAGAAAATAAATACAAAAGTTTTGATTTGTATTGCCTATATGTAAGGAGAGCTTAACATCTCTTCTACATATAGATTCATGTTGAGTGTATCTTGTATTGAAGAGCTTGACAATCTCTTCTTTATGTGATACACGTGTGTAGGGGGAGCTTCACATCTCCTCTTATGCATTACATAGTGTACGTTATGTAAATTAGGGCTTGTCATCGCTCTTTCATATAATGTATATATGTAGGGAAGTTACTTTACCGTCTTCCTCTTCATGAATGTATATCGCATATACCATTTGTTGATTGATCTATGTTTACTTTCAATTGGTATCAAGATGCTCTACTTTGACATATTTTCAATTGGTACCTTAATTGATTGTCACCCCTATTTGGTTTTATTTTTTGTTTTAGACAAAAAGGGGGAGAACATATTTTTATTAACCCTTTTGTTGATTCATTGTTTCGAACAAAAAGGGGGAGAAAAATTTATTGATTTAGTTTTGCTTTTACCCCTTTTTATTGATGATTGTTTCTTTGTATTAAAAAGGGGAGAAGATTTTGTTTTGTTTTGGTTTTTACCCCTTTGTTGATGATTGACAAAAAAGGGGAAAAAGATTTTGGTTTATATATGCATATTTATGTTTTGCATATATTAAGTTTAATTTAGTTTAATTTTAATTGGTATCTAGAGCATGTTTTATTTTCGAACATTTCATTGGTATCTAGAGCCTTTTATTGTTTATGCATGATTATGCATTGTTATTCATTGCATATTTATTGTTTATTTATTTATGCATGAGTTAAGGGGGAGCTTCTTTGAAGCTTAACTTTAATCCATGCATATATAACTCCATGAGTTTTGTCATCATCAAAAAGGGGGAGATTGTTGGCCCGGAGGCCTTCCTCTCTAGTTTTGATGATGATTAACTCATGTAGTTATGTTTACTAATAATCTTGTGATTTTAGTTACAGATCATTAATCAAGATATTAGTTGGTGATTACTTCAAAGGAGGTGTTTAGAAGTTTTCACATGATGATTCCAATGCCCGAGCATCAAGATCATACCTTTGCACTCGGTGGATCACGTTTGGGATCGAGTCGGCTTGAAGATTGAAGATCGTCAAGAAAACTTAGGTATCCTAGTTTAGTTTAGTGTGTTTAGATCCATTTGTAAAGATAAGTATAGTTGATATGCTCAAGTGCACAACACACACACGTTTTATGTTTGGATATGATTTTTCGATTTTTAGTTTAACCGATATTTGTTTTCATGAATAGTTGATCAAAATAAGTTTAAATGGTTTATATGTATAGTAGATATATTCTTTCTATACATGCATGCTTAAACTTCTTATACAAACTTATTTTGACTATCCTATTCATGTGTTGAAAAATCTAAGTTTGATAAAATACAAGTTTTGGTTTTTGGTAAAAATATCAAAACACAAAAATGGTTTCATATGCTTGATATTTGAGCTAAACTTTTTATCACATGTTTATATATCAATGCAAAATGATAAAACTATTTTTGGGTATTTTTACAAGAGTTAAAAGATTTTTTAGAAATATTTTTAACATGTTTTTCTGTCCCAGAACAGTGGCTGACAGGCCAGGTCGGTCGACCGCACGGGTCGACCGCACCAAAGGCCGGTCGACCCTTGCGGTCGACCGACGTGCACAGGCTTGTGCACGTTTGGCAGACACAGAGACGGTCGGCCGGGCGGCCGACCGGACCAGAGAGCTTTGCTCTCTGTATCTGGGCGGTCGGCCGTGCGGTCGACCGGGTTTGCCCAACGGTCATATTTCTGACCGTTGGCGGTCGGCCGGCCGGCCGAGTTAGCCTGTCAGGCTGCCAGATCAGCCTAACGGCTAGTTTCTGTTTTGGCCTATATATACCCCATTTCTTGGGGGTTTTAACTAAGGTTTTTAAGAACTAAAATTTCCCTATTCTCTGGTTTATAAAACAAGTTTTCAAAAGTGTTTAAGAGCCAAAAGATCTATCTTTATATTGTTTTAGGTTTTTGAAAAAATCAAAGAAAAGAGTATTTTGGGAGATTTGTCTTGGCTTTCATTTTCTATCTTTTACAAGAGTTTTCCCATGTATTTTTCTTTGAGTTTTTGTTTTTCCAAACACCTAGTTTTCCACACTTGAGCTATCATCTATCCTATTCTATTAGGATCATTGTTTTGTGAAAAAAGAAAGTGTTTGAGGTTGATTGAGCCTCCAAGTTGTAAACCCTCCTTGACTTGTTGTATCCCTCTTTGGTAGAGGTTGATCGGAGTGGTGTTTGGATCCCTCTTCGGTAGAGGTGATTGTTATTGTATTGGCTACGGGCCTTATCCCTCTTCGGTAGAGGTGGATTGTGGTTGTATTGCCTCGGTGGCATTGTAAGGTTGAGAGAGGAGTTCGGTACTCCTTTAGTGGATTAGAAATCCTTCTCGGTGAAGGCGGGAACGTAGAGCTAGGGGCTCGAACCTCGGAACATATAATTGTGTTTGCGTTTGATCCATTGTCTCTCTAACTCTCTCTTTATATTGTGCAAAGCATCATTCATTCATTCATATCTTATTGCTTGCATTTGTGCCTTGCATTATTTCATATTGTTCATCCTTATATGCTTGGCTTGTTTGTGTGTGCCTCACTTATACTTAACCACAAAAGCTTCATATAGCACCTCAACCCATATCTAGGGGAATCAAGAGGAGTTAGTTCAGAGCCTTCACGGAAATTCGGCTACACTTGGTGTTGTACTAAGTGTGTTGCAAAATTTGTTTAAGCTTCCACATTTAGCGCATTTAGTTTCTAGATTAGCATTTACACCTATTCACCCCCCCCCCCTCTAGGTGTTTTACAACTACATGAGTTAATCATCATCAAAACTAGCGAGAAAGGCCTCCGGGCCAACAGAAACAAGGTACAAATCTAAAGCATAATAAATTAATGATCACTGAAATATCACATATAAGCATCCACGGATGATATCATATGAAATAAGAAATGTAATAGAAGCCAAGTCTGATATAGATGAATCAAGTAATAATCGCAGGAATAAAAGAAGGTAAGAGAGATAAGAATACCATAATCAGGTAGAGAGAAACTCCAGACTCCTCGCAACATGCACGGGCTCATCGAACACCTGATCGCTGAAATAAAACATATCCAATTTGGACGTGCAAATCCAGGATAGTCAGAAGTGACCTAATGAATGTGTGTGTGTGTGTGTAAAAGGGAAGGTGCTCGTGCATATAAACAATATGTACATATAATACTAAACAAGTAAGAAACAATGTGATAATAGTAACATGTATAAACGATAACCAACTAATAACATAATAACTGTAAACATAAAATAACTGAATAATAACATGTCTGTAAGTAAAAGAATACCATGATAGAACAACAACTGATATCAAGATGTATAACCACATGACTCATATCACAGTAAAACAATTACTGATGTCAAAGATGTGTAACCTAGGATATTTCACTAGTCTAGTTGGTTATTATTAACCTAACTAATGTAGTACTTAATTGTGTCCCATACCACAGTTGTTTTCTCACAAATCAAACAAATTTATCATTGTTGTAACTGCCTGCCAATGTAGAGTATGTGTTTTGAAAGGGTACCGTGCATGCTCGGAATCACAGTCTAACACCCTTGGCACTGAACCAGGACAGACCACAAGGCCAAATAACTGAAGATCACAGCCCCACACAAAAGGATAACTGGTGTGGCAGCGTAGTCCGGGTATCGCCCTAATAACTGAGAACAGAATAACTAAATAACTAGGTAGCCGTACTACCTTAGTTCTCCATGGTTGGAACCTAAACTAAGTATACCATACCTAGTCCTTTTCAAAATATAAGACATGCATCATCAGGCAATTATCCCTGTTTCCCGGATTATTGTGTCTTTTATTAGCAAGCAAATGATTTAAGTTATTATTAAGGTTGAATGGTGATCGGATATCTCCAACAAATGACAATGTCTATAATAGTTGATAACTGAACATCTGAAATTAACAACTGATAATTAGCAACTGAATTACTATAAACTGATATCAGATAGAGAACATTGAAGATACAGAGTCACTAATCATAAGTGGGACAATTACAAGATCGAGTTCAAGTGTAAAGTATACTACACTAGTCTAAAGTCAAAAGTGACAAATAGCAATATGACATGATATAGATAAATGTTCAAATCAACTACAGAATTAAAGTGGATGTTCACTGATGCCTCATGAAGTGATACACATAATCAAACTGGTATAATAAATCAAATGGTCGCATGAAATAATACAAATAGCATATAGACGCCTACTGACAGTGGTAAATAAAGAAATAACATAAGAACAAACACTCACATGAAATGACACGATTTTGGATCCGAATCGTCATCTGGTCTTCACTGCACGAATTGGTACGAATCTCCGGATCATCCCATTAGTCGGTCTTCGAATTGCCAATGTATCGGGTCCACAGTGAACACCAATCCGAATCCCCTGTGATGGGTCCAGATCTTACCAAACGGGTCTGGAATCGCTATAACACGCAACTGAACAACCACGTACATACGTACACAAAAATACACGTATACACACCCACATGCAAGTATATATATACATTATACATATGTACACTTACATATAAAAACACACACCTACAAGTATAAATACAGACACATACACTAAAATATATACCTTTACATACAATTATGCACATAATTACACATAGTCACACATACATCCACACAAGCACCACGCATGCACATAATTAAATACCAAAACATGTATATATACACTAACTCATTCATGTAAATTAATAAATACCTACATTTAACTATACACATTATATCACACATAATAATAATCAACACAAACCTGCATACATATTATTTAACCCACACACACATACATAAACACACGTTCTCATGCATATAATCTAACTCACGCACACACACCTACACAAACACCCACACTTAATTTAATTCATACACACATACATACACCAAATAAATCTCTTACACACATGTATACTAACAGAGAGAGAAAGAAGGGAGAAGAGACTTACGGCAAGGGGAAGTAGCGGCGATGGTAGAATCGCCACGGGTGATGGCAGACCTCGTGGAGAGCGTCTACGGCTCAAGGGTCTTGCCGGGAAGGGTGTGAGTGTGCTCACGCTCGCCGGCGGCGATCGGCGACGACCCACAGAAAGGTGGAAGATGCTATGGTTGTTGGTTCATGGTGATGTTTGGACGATGGCCAATGTGAAGATGTGGTGGCCACGGCTCTGGAGGTGGAGCAGCCGGCTGTGGGCGAAGAGGGCAGTCGCAAGGGGTTGTTGGGCACGCGGCACTGGAGTGTGCTCGGCCTGGTTACAAAGGCATGGGGGGAGGATGGTGTGCTGGTCGGCTCAAAGTTGCTGCGTCTAGCCAAGAGGAGAAGGGGTTGCCATGGTCTTAGATGGAGAGGGGGCAGGCTAGCCTTGAGTGATGCGTAAGGAGGTTGGGGGGGCGTTAGCAGCGACGCTGCCAAGGGCTTGATGGGGTGTTGGCACAGTGGAGAGGAAGAAGAGGGAGCATGGGGCATGGCTCCGGGAAGGAGATAGTGGATCTACCATGGAGGTGATCCGACGCCAGGCTCATGGAGGCAGTAATGGTAAGGGGACGGCGATCGCGCGGGGGCTGAGGAAGGCCATGGAGCTCTTGGCCAATCAAGGAGATGGGGATGTTGATAGTGGTAGCGGCTATAAAGAAAGAGGGGAGGATGAAGATATAGGTTAATTAGAGACTAAGATTAGGGTTTAAATTAGGAGATGATATATAAGAAGAGATAATGGGTTTGGGTTTAAATAATAGGTTGGGTATTGGGTAGGAATCAAGGGAATGAAAAAATACCACCAATAAAAATAAATAAATATAGTGATATTAACAATAATAATAATAATAATAGCAACAACAATATTAATAATATACTTTAATAATAATCATAATCATAAATTTTAGCAATAACAATAATAATTAACAACATCAATAATAATAATACTAACAAAACACTAATAATAATAATACTTAATAACAAAATTAACAATATTAATAATGATAATTAATGGTAACAATAATAATAGAAATGATAATTAATAACTACCACTATCATTTATATTTATACTAATATTAAAAAATAAATAAAATAATATTAACACTAATAATAATTAATAATCACCATAATAACAACAGTAACAATATTAATAATAATGGAAGAATAATAATAATTACTATTAAATATAGAAATTAATAATAATAATAAAATTAATGATAATTAATATTAATAATAGTAATAGTTATAATACTAATAATAAATAAAGCTAATTTAACATTTATTATTTTAAAATAATTAGTATATTTAAAATTAATAATAATCGTAAGTCATAATTAAGTTAAATAATAAAAATAGAATAATCAGTAAAACAAAATAAATACTTAGAAAAATAAGAATACAATATTTTAAACTAGGGATATTACAATTAGTGGCATCCTAACTTTTCTTCATTAATTGCTTGCCTTCTTTTTCTAGTTATTTATATATATATATATATATATATATATATATATATATATATATATATATATATATATATATATACATATATATATATATATATATATATATATATATATATATATATATATCCATTTTGGGGTACCTTGTGCATATGTAAAAGGAAGACTATATAATTATGTAATGAATTTGTATAAGGTGCGAATGCTAAGGAACAGAAACTCATGTAGTATATTTTGCCTCTTTTATGTATTTCAAGGAGGGATGTAAGCCTGTTTGATGGGTCTTCAAAAACTATCAAAAGTGTATGTATGGTTGTTGAACATGCTAGATGATGATGGTGTTATGTTTTTGCATAGATTCTAGATGCTTGATCAAATTTTCAGTTATATAAATATGTGTAAGATGTTAGATTATATGCCTATATCATATATACTGATATGGATGATGGAGAGCCTTGAAGGCCTTGCATTATACTTGTAATGTGTAAAAAGTGGAGAAATTTCATAAGAAATGCTACTGAAATTTTGAATGATTGCTTGATGGATGTTATAAGTATCTTGGCTTCGATGATTAATGGTTGATGGATGTATTATAAGCTGGGACCGTTACACCAGATCTTGAAACTTGTGAATTCTCTCTGTTGTTGATCAGAGTGCGCAACGGTAGCGTAGATCATCAGTCGACCGTCTGGAACGTTTTCCTTCTAGCCCCTCCTTCTCGGCTCTCGAGATCTATTTTGTAGCTTGTGAGCACCTTTTATACTGTTCATTCTTGTATATCTACTTGTAATTCATTTTTTTTGTGCCTCTTAGTGATATAATATTCTTTTAATATTAGATCATGTTCTATGATAATAGTGTACTTGTACTATTTTATTGGAATGTATATTACTGATCGGGGTAAAACCGCACAAAAAGTGTATGTTTTGAAATCAAGATTTAAAGTGTGTGTGTTTTGGCTTCCTCGATACTTCCGTTATAGCATAGAGGCTAAAACGAGTCGAATCCACAAAGATGGGAGGCGATAGAAGCTTTATCGGTTGATTCACGTGTTTGTTAAATAGTTCTTCAAAGTTTTAAAGAATGAAAAGAAAAGAAATGAATGAATGAAAAGAGAAGTACGGTGAAAACAAAGAAGTGGGAAACATAGAAAAGAATATATTTGTGATTTTTGTATGTCTAAAACAAAGTGAAAAAGAAAGAAAACTCATGGCTACTAACTACTAATGACTCCACCAACATGCTAACCTCTTAGTGATAGTTGCCTCACATGTATCATTGGCCATCACTAGTCCTTGGTTCAAGAGCTATTCAAAGCATGACCCATATGTAACTCATCACAACCCAACTCTACAAAACAAGTTCAAGCTACACTTAAATCATCAAAACCCGATAAGAGCAAGCATGAAGTAAAGTAATGTTAGCTTGTTAGTAGTTAGAAGTTAGAGTGTTAGATCCATCATCATGAGCCATCAATGGCTCTTGCAACAAGGCCAAAACGAGGCTATTAGATTCATGTGGATTATAATAAAAGAAGTTAGCAAGTTGGTGGTTAGTAGTTAGTGCCATGAGAGAAAAGATTAGCTACACATGTAAAAGAGATTAGAGAGAAGAAAACAAAGATAAGGTAAGAAAGCACCTTTCATAGATTGTCACCTTCTATTACAAGCACTCTTGCTTCCCAACATGTACCACTCTCTCTCCCTATTACAAGATCTACAAAATGAAAAATACAATGGGGAAGAAGAAGAACTACCCTAACCTAAACTGAACTGCAACATGAAAATGAAAACTACCCTAAAACTTTTTATATCTTTGCTCTGAAACCCCGGGGGGTATTTATAGCCACCAGGGAAGAGGGGGGCCAGGGGACAGGCCCTGGCCTAAAACGCGGCAGGGGCCGCGGCCATAGTGGAGCCGCGCGCTCGGCGCTTCGAGCCGCGCGCGGTCCCGTCTGTCCCCTGTCAGGCCCTGTGCCCAGTTTCTTCTTTGCAGCCCCTGGTTTTCACAGAATCAGCTCTCTAGGTCAATGGCTATCTTTAATAGGCTTTTAATCACCAATTAAATAGTGATTTAGGGTCTTCTCTTCATTGCACACCATGGACCTAGAATCAAGCAAGCAAAGCTTTATTAGCAGAATTTAATATGAAATTAATGTGAAGATGTGATACAAATTATGCAAAATTAGTGACTAATCACATCCCCACACTTATCTTTTGCTCGTCCCGAGCAAAACAAAAAACTAAGGAAATATTACACCACTTTCGCAGGTGACGCGATTGCACTGAGCATGTACAACAAGCCGTTAAACCTCTAAGTTTCCCCTAGAGGAGGAGTTTTGTCTCCTGAGGGTTTTCAGCGGATTACACCCACAAAATTCATAAAGAAAGAAATCAAATGTTAGTATTTTGAAGACGCTTTTTGAAATAGAGAAAAGTATTGTAGTATTTTTGTGAAAATATAAGTGATCCAAGGTTATAGGTTAACCAGAAATTGTTCTTTCTTAAACTAAGTCAAAATGTAAAAAATCTTGTTATAAATTAAATATAAGAATTTAAAATTGAATTGACTTTTTGATCTTTCATAAAATTCTTAGAAAATATGCACTTTGTGGACTGTGAAGATTTTTAGGATATCGACTCTAACTTTCATGCTATTTATTTATATTATATATATTATTATTATTATTTTCTTCCCTTAGTTTTCTTAGGCTTTCTTATTTACCCGGGTAGTGAGCCTTTAGCCGATGACTCCCAAACCAGATGGTCTTAGGGCACCAGATGAGAAAACATCCCTCGGACTTAAGGACTCGAGTAAATAAGGCCACAAAACTAAAGGGGATTATTTATTTTTGTCCACCGTTTTAGGTATGAATAATCATACTTCCTGAGACATAATTACCCAACTTCAATAAGTGATTTTTATTTATCATATTTTTTTTAATATATATATTTTTTATGGCATTTTTAGTCTTTGTTTCAATCCCAAAATTGTGTAAGTGTGAAGTGCATAAATCTAAGAAAAAAATTCAAGATCAAATTATCTTTTCAATCTTACTTTCTTATTCTAAAATTTAAACAAGATCTATTATTTTGGCTTGGTTTAAAATTTCATAATTTTAGGTCTTCCTAATTCCTAAGATAATCTTAATTTTCTTAAAAATAAATCAAAACTATTTTTCTTGTTTCAAAAAGTTTTGTAAAAAGAAAAGAAAAAGAGTAAATTTTTAAAAAAATAGAAATGTAAAAGAAAGAAAATGTAAAACTAACTATGTTAGTAAACCCTCCCCCACACTTATCTCACGCATTGTCCTCAATGCATCGTGAATGTGTATAGACATGAAATAAATGGAGAGAAAAGGAATATTACCTCATGATGGTGGTTCCGGTGGTGGTCTGACTGGGCCAAGCGTTGCTACCCAATCAAGATATTGTAGAACTTGAAGGAACCCACCAATAACCTCTCTAACATGACCCAATAAAAGAATGATTGATTGAATGGCCTTATTGAAAATTTTATCCCCATCTAATTTCAAATTTTCAAAAATAATTATTGAGTCATTTTCTTCAACATTCTTGTCCAACAATGAAGTGTGATTTTGAGAGATGATTGATTTGGACTCAAATGAAACAGGAACAAAAAAACGATACCAACTCGGGAAGTTGACTCAGATCAAGTCGAGGGTCAACAATGAGAGTCGAAATTGGTTCAAAAATAGGGTCTAGACCAAAGAATTGATGTTCACACACTGTCCCCATTAATGAAGTGTGATCATAAGAGATTGGTGATTCCATTTCATGGTGTACTAGTACAGGTTCAATGTTGACTCTGGAATAGAGAAAAAATCTGATAAAGATACCGGGGTCAATATTGAATCAAAAAGTGAAAAGGAATCGCCAACTTGAGGTTCAGGATCACTGTCAGGTTCGATTTTAATTTCAGGAAAGGGATAACTTGCCAGAATGTCCAGGCGACTTTCATAACTTGGAGTGTGGTCAAGTTCAAATATGTGTTCTGAAATTGAATCTAGATTCCCAAAATGACATGATTCTTAGGTCCAATCAGTAGAGTTAGGGATATAAGGATTGGTCAAAGGTTGACAAGAAAGACTTTTCTCGCTCTCATTGATCAATTCGCTCATAAGTGAGTCTAATCTACTAATAGGCCGGGTAATAGAATTTGGATTTGGAATCATGTCTTCCATACTCTTTGCGATTGGTTCTTCGTGAAAAGATGAGTATGGAAGTCGATTTTGAAAATTATGGTGAAATTGTGAGTCCATTGGATTTTATGATTGCTGCTCGGACTCATGCAAGGGTTCTATACTCAAGTCCAGTATTGATGGTTGTTCATTTTGAATAGGTGATACTGGAAATGATGAGTAGGACTCTTGAAAATGTGGTTGAGATGATGAGTCCAACATGTTTTGCATTCTTTCACAAAAGACTTCTAAACGCTTTTCTAGCTCAGATTCTTCTTCAATTAGATGTTCTAGAAAAGGAGTATGTGGAGTTTGATGTGGGAAGGATTGTGAATTGAGCAAATTTTGCATTTGTTGTAGGGACTCTTCTATACTCCTTTCCAAATCAGATTTTTCTTCAGGTAGTGGAACAGGAAAAGGAGTATATGAACCAAATGGGGGAATGAAATTGTGGACAAGGTGATTGAAAATTGGACTCGGGGGAGTTGAATCCCCATTGACTCTGTGAAGAGTTGAAATTATTTTGAAAATTATGGTCATATGGTTGGGGATATGAGTCATATTGATTCGGATAATCCCAACCTGACATATATGGTTGGTTCATATTGTACATAGCCGAGTCAGAGTTATCCGAGTCAAATGAGGTCGGGGTGAAATATGTATTCATATTATAATTGAAAGAATTGTTGGTATTAAAATCCATATCACAATTTATAAAAAAAAAAAAGAAAACAAACAAACAACAAACAAAGAAAAAGAAAACAAGCCTATGCTAGGGTTGACTTAGACCTAGATGACTCCTAACTGGTTAGACTGTCCACGGGGGGTATATTGTCAGAGTCTGACCACAAGTTAATCGGCCAGGTAGGGGCAAGATCGATGGGAGGTATCTGTGTCGGAGCAACGGGCCTAATTATGCCAAACCACCGTTCTTCGAGGTTTCACCTCTCAATCCCCAACCTTAGGCACCGATTTAGCAAGAGTCAAATTCTAACAACTTCCCCTTAGGTCAATCTTCTAAATGAGTCCGAGATGTGCCTAGGGGCCAACGTCTAGCAATTTTTATTAAGGCGTGGGTTATGTCAGTGGGGAGGTGATTTTTGGGCTAAGGGAGGGTAATAACTTCCCCACCTTATGTTGTATTGGGTGTTGCCCTTAAGTTTAATTTGTACAAGTGTGCAATATAGATAAGATGAACACAAAAAGCGAGTAAATCACTGAAGTGTTTGTCCTAACTATATGCAATGCAATATGTACACCTCCTATCAGTATCACAACAACATAAGAATAAAATACAGTATATTAGAATAAAAATTGACACGTGCCTAGATGCAAATGTCTAAACCGTTTTAAAGCATCCAATTTCTGTATTTTAGTTCTTACATTTATTTACAGTGCACAGGTAATATAAACAAAAATTAGCAGTAGAATATAAAATATACAAGAATTATCCAACCACACTTGAGCAAGTGTGGACTTCTGCAATACTAAAACTTTAACCTGCACACCAAAAAACAAAGAAGAAAAGTTAGCAAACTTGTTAAATCAAACCGTTCCCATCCCCGGCAACGGTGCCAAAATCTGGTCGGGGTAAAACCGCACAAAAAGTGTATGTTTTGAAACCAAGATTTAAAGTGTGTGCTTTGGCTTCCTCGATACTTCCGTTATAGCATAGAGGCTAAAACGAGTCGAATCCACAAGTACGGGAGGCGATAGAAGCTTTATCGGTTGATTCACGTGTTTGTTAAAAAGTTCTTCAAAGTTTTAAAGAATGAAAAGAAAAGAAAAGAATGAATGAAAAGAGAAGTACGGTGAAAACAAAGAAGTGGGAAACATAGAAAAGAATATGTTTGTGATTTTTTTATGTCTAAAACAAAGTGAAAAAGAAAGAAAATGCATGGCTACTAACTACTAATGACTCCACCAACATGCTAACATCTTAGTGATAGTTGTCTCACATGTATTATTGGTCATCACTAGTCCTTGATTCAAGAGCTATTCAAAGCATGACCCATATGTAACACATCACAACCCAACTCTACAAAACAAGTTCAAGCTACACTTAAATCATCAAAACCCGATAAGAGCAAGCATGAAGTAAAGTAATGTTAGCTTGTTAGTGGTTAGGAAGTTAGAGTGTTAGATCCATCATCATGAGCCATAATGGCTCTTACAAGAGCAAGACCAAAACGAGGCTATTAGATTCATGTGGATTATTATAAAAGAAGTTAGCAAGTTGGTGGTTAGTAGTTAGTGTCATGAGAGAAAAGATTAGCTACACATGTAAAAGAGATTAGAGAGAAGAAAACAAGATAAGGTAAGAGAGCACCTTTCATAGATTGTCATCTTCTATTACAAGCACTCTTACTTCCCAACATGTATCACTCTCTCTTCCTATTACAAGATCTACAAAATGAAAAATACAATGGGGAAGAAGAAGAACTAACCTAACCTAAACTAAACTACAACATGGAAATGAAAACTACCCTAAAACTATGTATATCTTTGCTCTGAAACCCCAGGGGGGTATTTATAGCCACCAGGGAAGAGGGGGCCAGGGGACAGGCCCTGGCCCAAAACGCGGCCGGGGCCGCGGCCATACTGGGGCCGCGCGCGGTCCCATCTGTCCCCTGTCAGGCCCTGTGCCCGGTTTCTTCTTTGCAGCCCCTGATTTTCACAGAATCAGCTCTCTAGGTCAATGGCTATCTTTAATAGGCTTTTAATCACCAATTAAATGGTGATTTAGGGTATTCTTCTTCATTGCACACCATGGACCTAGAATCAAGTAAGCAAAGCTTTATTAGCAGAATTTAATATGAAATTAATGTGAAGATGTGATACAAATTATGCAAAATTAGAGACTAATCAATTACCACCGTGCTTTCGCACTCTGATTACATGTACTGATGCTTAGCGTATATATGTGAGGGTATTTTATTCCTGCGTATATACGTCGTAGTAATGTGTCGTACCCGCGGGATCAGGACGTTACAGAATTTACGTGAAAAACCTAAGGAGAGAAAAATCACGAAGTAAAGAGAGAGATTTCATTAATTCTAGATATTACAAGAAGCTCTCAGCACTCTAGTACAAATTCAATTATTTAGGGTTTGATCCCTTGCCCAGAAGGAAGAGATCGATTTTTATACTTCAAGGACATTCGTTTAGATGTGGTTGGTTGAGATTTTCGCGCCTGATTCAGTTTAATATCCTAACTGCTCGAACTGCCTCAGTTACAATTTGTTGAGGCGGTTCTGATTCTCTGAAGATAGCTTGGGTTGGTGAGGATATTGATTTAATCTGCAGCTATCGGTTCACGTACCCGGTCGTTGTAACTGCCTGATCTTGGTGGTGGTCAGATAAGATCAAATCAGATGACTTGTGATTACTGAGACCTGTCAGGTGTCACAATCTCACAGATGTCGAGATTTTGACCACTACAATTTGTTTCATATAATTTATATATCATGTTTAAATTCATATAAACATTAATTTAATAATTGCTTACTTGTTGTCTTATATCTTCTTGTACTCTTGAATAAATCACAATCTTTTTTAAAACTTATAACATAATATTTTATACTAAATAGTTATGATTATTTGATATTTATAAGCACAGATGTATGGTCATATTTTGCAATTCTTATATTTAATGATTCTTTTAACTTTAGTTGCACATGCTCAGCATACTAGGTGAACTGAAATGAAATAGGGAAATGAGAGGACTTGGCCAATATACATGAACCTTGAAATTTATTCGGATTCTCATCACTATCATCTTGACAGTAGTAGATGGTCTACTTTCTAAGTTAGTTGAATCTGGTACAATTCAAATGAGAACCGCCGATGCTTTAACGTGGATCTTATCATAGTTACTTTGCATTTGTTTTCAAACTAACAAGGAAGCAAGTTGCACATGAGATGTTTGAGTCTGACCTGTTAAAATTTGAGCTATAGTGGACTGCACGCCAAGATGTAATCCATAGAGTATAATGTGGGCCACAATCGATAAAATTCGCGTAGAACTTTGACTCAAGTATTACTTAAATGTCCAGCCGTGACCTGGCTCCACCTGGGATCTGTGGATCCGTCGCGGTCATCCCTGCTCGCCATAATGGAATTCCTAGTCTGAATCATGTGTCGCCCATGCCGTCTATTCTTATTTTTTTGCATTAGTAACACTGTTGAGTTGGAAGATGTTACCGCCAGAGGCGGAGCCAGGAAAATTTTTGGGGTGGGCTGCAATTTTTTATAACATATACTTATGAATTATATGAATTTGTCAAAAAAATAAAACAATATTCTCCACTAAACCAGGAGCGGAATCAGGAATAAATTTGCCAAAAGAAAATTAAAATAGGAGGAGATTTAAAGTAATAATTGAAAAAGAATCAAAATAGAAAAAAATTTAAGGGAATATATGAAAAAATGGGCCGGATTATAGCCCGGCCCAGTCAACTAATGGGTCCGCCCATACCGCTATGCTCCTATCTGATAAGATTATGGAGAGGCCTGATGGAGATGAGTCACAGGCGGATGGATTGATGATGCATCGGTGGACAGTTGAAAAAGTATTTGCTTCTGTTCGTTGATTCGTGTGTATACTGTATAGTCATGATTCCATTTGTGTCGAAATGGACAGTTCCCTGCACTCGACAGCTTCAGCAATCTAAGAGAGAGGCATGATGTAACTGAAACCAAATTTAGCTAGGTGATATATCATTGGAATTTTTTCTTTTTTTGGAGGGAATATCATTTATCATGATTACAGGCGTGATTTTCTGTTTTCCACGTTAGACAATGAAGTTTTAGACAGTAGCAGCTGCCTTTTCTTTGGGGATTCAAAAATCGTAGGCAGGACTTTCGGCATTGTGATACTTGTTTCTTTGTGTCATCAATGTACATCGGCATTCTTGATTCCGCTGAACTACTAACAAGCAGATGAATATTCAACCTAGAATACTACAATCTGTTTACTAAGGCACAAATGGATGCTTATTTGACTACTATCTTTCTTGCCAAGAAAATTCAAGTACACTTGGAATGTGATACAGAACCATTGTTTATTTACTCCTTAGTTTTTTGATTGTAAGTGATGCAGGAATAAAATCAAGGCAACAAGTTAATTTTAAGTCTCAGCTGTCAACCGTCAATATCAGTTGTCGACAGACTGAGCGGAGCTGTCGACAGTCAATTTCGCCTGTCAACAGGCTAAGTTCAGAAGCATTTTTCCGAGAGTTGAATTTATACAGTCTGTCGACAAGGGTCATTCTACTGTCGACAGGCCTGCGGCGTATCAGGGTATCCGAGTCTGTGTAGGAGTTAGTTTTCCACTCTGATGTGAATTCCAATTGGTTTTATTTTTTTTTATTTAATTAGGTTTCTTAGTTAGAATAGTATTTCTTTTTATTTTCTTATATAGATAATTGTATTTTTATTTTAGTATTAAATTTTTATTCCACTTTTGATTATCAATTAAATTGAGTTTTTCACTTTCAATTGCTCGTAAATTCACGTTATGTATCTTTTCCTCGTAAATTCGAGTGCTTTGCTCGTGGATCGAGTGTTTTTCCTACCTGCAGATATCCTTTAGGGTTCATTAGCGCTAAAACGAGATCTAGTCTGCGTTACTCCCTTTCTTATCAGCATCAAGTGGTATCAGAAGTACGGCTACTTTATGACAATGGCAGGAGATGATGATGGGCACTGCTAAAAGAAGGGACGGCGTGGTCTAAAAGTTCAAAAATTTGTCCCTTAAGATCGATAATTAAAGTCTAACCGATGGTACATACCGAAGCGGAGTAGATCGTTCATCATGTAAGCTTTATCCACCCCTTCCATCACACCCAACTCTTAAAATCGATGATTGGAGTCTAGCCGATGGTGCATACCAAAGCAGACTGAATCATTAATCTACCAATTTTCCACCACCACCTCCACCCGTACATCCACTTCAACAACCACAAACACAACATCCACGGGGCATGTTTGGATTCATGGAAGTGGGAGGAAAATAGGAAGTGGAAACTCATTTCCACTTTCGTTATTTGTTTTGAGTCAGAAATGAAAAATGAGAAAACTCCTTTACCTTTTCCCTTTTTTTCTTCTACACTATCATATAACTTTCAGATAGCTATAGTTAATTTTGTGGTCATGTAAATTTCGCTAGTAATAAGTTGTAACTCAAAATTGTTAACGTTGATGTCATGTAAATCTCACTTGCAATTTTATTACAGTCCAAAAACGTTATTTCAAAATTAACATTTAATTTAATATTATTTTGTGATCAACTTTGTAGTCAATACTTTCACTTTAACATTACTAACCAAACACTAAAAAATATAATATACTTTTTCACTTACGCTTTCACATTACAACCAAATATCAGAAATGTGAATTGCACAAATTTTAATTTTTCACAACTTTCACATTTTTCTTCCTCATTTCTCACTTACACATTTTTCTCCCACTTATATCAAACCAAACAGGACCAACACAATCACATCCATCACAACAGCCACCTCTAATACAATCATATCCATCACAACAGCCACCTCCATCACAACCACCTAATCGTCCTCTTCCACTACAATTGGCCCCTCCTAATCTAAAAGAAGAAAAGCCAAAATTCATATCGATCGATTCGGTTTTTTGTGGAATCGAAGAAAACAAAGTTGAGCTTTGCTCTAGTGTTTAAGGAAGACATTGTTTCCTTTACTGAAATTTCCGAGAAGATACAATTTGAGCATACGGTTACGCCTAAACTACTTAGGCAACATAATACATCAATTAGTCATGATTTCAAAAATTCTTTCCTATAGAAAGAGAATACTCAAGATGAAAGTTATCAATTTTTCAAGTTCATATCATCTACTATTAGCATCATCTACTATTAGCACATAGACACGGCGAAAAGTATGATTCATCATTGAGTCACAACTATAAGGAGATACACGGCTTGACAAGTTACAGATAAAAATGATCTAAGGTGATACTCTTTATTCTAGGTCACATGACTATAGGTGATTTACACGGTATGCCAAATTCTATTGCCAATTGCACTTTAAAAGGTCTTCAAGATAGATCAAAATTTTGAGATCACACTTTTCCCCAGGCAGAGTTTATTAAAGAGGACATTGTTCATGGTTCAATTGATAGGAATTGGAGGAGGAGTTCTTTTGAAAAGGGAGGGACTGATGTAGGAAGAAACTAAGACAATAAGTCAATTTTGAACTTCAGTTGTCGACAACCAATATCAGTGGTCGACAGACTGAACCAAGTCATCGACAATCAATTTCAGTTATCAACAGGTAAGTTCAAAAGCGATTTTCCTGAGAATTGAAGTTATACAGTAAATCGACAAGGGCCATCATACTGTCGATAGGCCTGCTGTGTATCAGGGTATCCGATTCCATGTAGAATTTAGTTTTCAAGTCTGATTTGAATTCTGATTTAATTTATTTATTTTTTTATTTAATTTAATTTGCTAATTAGAGTAGTATTTTTTTAATTTGCATTTATAAGACCGTTGTTGCATCTTTGTTATAGTATTAAACTTCTATTCAATTTTCTATTATCAATTAAATTGAATTTTTTTTCTTTCAACTGCTCGTAAATTTGAGTTGTGTATTTTTTTCTTGTGAATTCGAGTGTTTTTCTTACTTGAAGGTATCTCTGTGTTTGTTGGCATTAGAACGAGTTCTCACCGACATTATTCGCTTCCTTGTCTGTGTCAGTAAATATATAATCAAGATATAGATAAAGCCTGAATATTTGTGACTATTTACTTAGGATTGGCAAATTAATTTCTCTTATAAACGTAAATTTGATCAGCAAGCAGTCAAAAATTGCAATCCGAACTGTATCATTAATCATTTATATACACAGGAGCATCAGCCCTAATACAAAGAAACAGAAAATAAAATTCAAATTACAAACCACGCAATTCAATAGCTAATACTACCATAAAAATGTATTTTTAACCTAAAAATAAAAATAAAAAAAATAAAAAATACTACTGTCAATTCTCCCAATCGCTGTCTCTCTCGTCTCGCGGAGGCCCAATAGGAATAGGCGTGTGCTCGGTACAGTAACGTCTCTTTATCGATCCAAGCAGAGCCAGCCAACCGAAAAATAATAAAATAAGCTAAAACATATAATAATAATAATTTTAATAAAGAAAGGCCGGCTTTAAAATAATAATAATAATAATAATAAAATAAAACCACCGTTCTCTTTTCTCTTTTCCCTTCGGCCCCACTCTTCTCTCGATCTCCGTCAGCTTCTCGTCACCATCTCGCCAAAGATTCCCAAAATCAGCCCGCCGAAAACGACAAGCCCGCTGGCCCCCATCCCAACGCCCTTCCATCATCTTTCACGTCTCACAGAGCCCGCCCCCGCGTGGGACGGTCCCCCATCCCGCTAGTGGGCCCCACCCCCGAGCACCCGCCATGTGAACCCGATCGCAATGATCCAAACCGCAGCAAGTGGGCTCACCCTCGGGCTCGCCCCGCCGCCGCTGACCTCGTCGCCGCTCAGAAACACCATCGTGCTGTTAACCAGCGGCAATGCCGCATGCGGATTGTTACTGTTGTTGCTGCTACTGCTGCTGCTCTCTCCAGACTTCTGACTGCAATTAACCCCAGAAAATTTAATTAGCGTGAGTTTATCGAACTAAATTAACTAAATTTTAAGTACTAATGGCAAATTAGCGTACCTGGTGGTGCTGGGGCAAAAGGTAATCGCGTAATTAGCATTGGCACAGGTGAACGTCGACGTGGCATCATCGTACGCGTAGCTATACGCCCTCGGGCAGGCGTTCTTGAAGAACTGCGAGTACGACGTCGGCTTACACGTGTTCGGGTTCCCATACTCGCCACTGCAGCAGTACTGCGAGGACCCGAACGCCTCGCAAGCGCTCCTGCACGCGATGCCGTCACCGTCCGATTGGACCACTTTCAGATCCGACGGACACAAACCGTTGAGGTCAACCAAACAGCCAGTGGAGCTGCAGTTGCCGCCCGATCCTCCCTGTGGGACCACCAGCATCGGCAGGTTGTAACCGTCGACGAGGCTGACGTCGTAGAAGTCCAGGCCGCCGCCCCCGTCGAGGGTGAACTCCGCGAGGGTGGCGGGCGGGGTGGCACCGCTGCCGGAACACTGGAGGGTAGACGACCCGCAGTCGCCAGTGGCGCAGGTGAACTTGCCGGCGGAGTCGGTGGTGCAGAGGGTCCGGCCCCAGAACCGACCGGACCAGCCGGTTGGGACCGACACCGATTTGGACTCGCCGGACTGGAGTGCGAAGCCCGTGGTCTCGAGGGGCGCCGTGCCTGCGCCGGAGAGCATGCCGGGCCACACTGTGTACTGACAGTTGTTACTTATAGTGAATGTCGCCGACAAAGCAATAGAAATTTGGAGGAGGAAGAAGAAGAAGAACACCAAATAATGAGAAGCTGCCATTGTTGAGTTCCTTTCTGACAATATGACCGTTGGGTTAAAACTAAAAGAGCTGGGAGTTGGGGATATTTTGAGGGACGGGAGAGGTTGGCAATTTATAGATGAGGACTCACGAGGGGGTGGTGGGCCCCAAAATGAGAGGTGAGATTTTGTAGTTTTAATAATGTGTGAGGTTAATGTCGGCAGCTTTGGGTGAAAGCAGAGGGCAATGGCTTCTTGTGTTTCACAGAGCTGAATTTAGAAGCAAAACGGCTCTTGGCGATTTACAGATGAAGACGGAGGGAGGGGGGGACAGGGTAATTAATTCAATTTATGAGGGTTGTTGTGTGAAACTTGCCTTTGCCCTCTACTGCAATTTATTATATTTTTGAAGGGGCTTCGGAGACAAGTTTTTGCCCGTATTACCAAATTAAATTTTAGTTTATTATGGTATAATTCTGCAATTTCTTGTATTTATTTGGGGAATAAGTTAAATATTAGTGGTAGTCTCCCGCCTGTTGGACTTGGGCCTTGGGACTGTCACGATCAGCAGCCCATTAAAACGTCTACTGACAAGGTCAATTCTTCTTCGTGATTCGCGCAATGAAATATGAAAATAGCTCCCCCTCAGAACGGAACGGAACTAACCGGGAAGCTAACCAGCACACAAGAAAAACGTTTTCCGTTCTGCTTCGAATCGACTTGGGAATCAAGTTTCAACCAGTCAGGTTAGGAGCTTAGGGTCCCACGTGGGTGACTGGGCACGGTCAACTTGTGTTGGTTGGGTGAAATCCAATATTGAGTGAGAGTTGAGTTTAACATTAGGTTAGGTCCAACGGCGCGAGACGAATTTGAGAAAATTTATTTGAGACGGATTTGGGAAAATTTATTTTATCCAGAACGACAGGGGAATGGGCAAGAGAGTGGGTGAGCTTCTTCTGATAGTTTGGAGTCTTTGGACTAAGGATTTTGATGAGCAAAGTTAACAAGCTAGAAGGGTAGTCAGGTGTGCAGGAATGAGGTACAGATATGATGCAATCTATTTTGGAAGTACGACCGCCGAATTGGTATAAGATTATTTTTTTTCTTTTCTTTTTTTTTTTTTTTTTTTTTTTTTTTTTTTTTTTTTTTTTTGGAGGGAGACATCGGATTCTATTTCCACATGCAGCTGCCGTCTTATTTTTTTTTTTTTTTTTGGGATCGAAGTATAATTTGTCTGGAGAGTGAGCGTACTAAAATTTTAATGGTAAAGTTCTTTTAACTCCTGGTGTTAGTACGGAATTTACATGAAAGATTAGGATGCAACAGATTCATAAATACGCCAATAGGATAGCAGTTTATTTTGTCTGTCGATAAATCGTCTCGATTGCCAAAAGAGTCCTATTGACAGGTCCCCATGGCTGTCGATTAGCTATTCTCGAGAGTTGGGTGTTCTACAGACTGGTTCAGTCTATCAACAAGCTTCGACAGCGTTAGGCCTCTTGTAATAACCCTAGTTAGTAATACTGTATTTTTATTTTTCTAAAGTATTTATTTTGATTTACTGATTATTTTTTTATTTAATCAAATTAATTTATTGCTTTTCTTCTTGTGATTATTATTATTATTAAATATGCAAATTATTTTTGAAATTTTAAATGGTGATTTGGCTTTATATATAATTACCAATATTTCTTATCAATATTTTTAATTACTTATTATTATTACTTCTATGATTATTCTTATTTTTAACTGATATTATTAGTGATAGTTATTACTATTATTATTCTTCCATTATGATTATTATTTATTGTTATTACTATTAATGTTATTATTATTAATATTGTTGGTGTTTATTAATTATTATTAGTGTTACTATTATTTTATTTATTTATTTTAATATTAGTATAAATATTAGTGGTAGTGGTAGTTATTAATTATCATTTCTATTATTATTGTTTTTGTTATTATAATTATTATTGTTTTTAATTAATATTAGTATTATTATTGATGTTGTTAATTATTATTATTATTGTTAATAATCATGTTGTTAATATTAATGTTATTATTATTGTAATTTATTATTTTTAGTAAGAGTTATTGAAATTATTATTAGTACTATTTTTGTATTTATTATTATTATTATCATCTTTTCTTCTATACTCTTGATCCATACTCATACCCATTAGCCTTGATCCAAACCCATACCTGTTACCCAATATCCAATTACCCAGCAATCAACCATCATCACCATGAATGTCCACTCCTTTCTACATGGTCACTGTTCCCTTTTTCTCGTTGTCGTCGGGACCTGCCAGAGCCCAATTTCCTCCGTCGGCGAGCGCGAAGACATTCTACTCTTCTCCGGCATTCCATCGACATCCTTCGCAGCCTCCATGGGCTCCGTCCCCTCCGCCGGAGCCTTCCTCGGCGCGTCACAAGTCACCCCATTGCGTGAGTCTTTCCTTCTTCTCTCCCTCTCTTTAATTTATAAGGTTTGCATGCATTATTTGTGATCAGGTGTATGTTATTTTTCCTTTCTCTCTGTGTGTTTCGTTGCGTGTTACAGTGTTTTGGACCCGTTCGTAAGATCTGAACCCGGTAAAAGAAGACCCAAACCCGATCCAGATTTGTGCTCGTTGTGGACCCGGTATACTGGCGATTCGAAACCGGCCCATGGGATGATCAGGAGATTCGTATCGGTTCGTGCAGTGGAGACCAGACAGCGATCGGTTCCGAAACCGCGTCATTTCATGTGAGTGATTATTTATTGATCTATTTCAAATTCAGCGCTTTATCTTTTTTTTTCATGTGCATATTTATATTATTCTGATTTATATTGTTCATGATCATGCTCTCTTAGTGATATCTATACCAGAATAGTTGTTTGAGACTAGAGTGTGGTTGATAAATTGTCGACTGGATTTTCAGAGTTAGTGGTTCAGTAGTTGATACTTTGACCTACTAATGAATTTTATTAAGATAAAACTTGACTTGAGATTTTGAGAGCAGATAGATTAGCTAGAATAGTGGACTCTACCGATTTGTAAATATTTATCTAAAATGATTTATTTCTATTGGGAAGAGTAGATTATTTTAATGGTGTTAGATCAGAGATATCCTCGATGTCACATGTATTTGAATTCGATAATTGTCACTGAGATTAATATTTAAATTGTTATTATTTAGTTTGTTACGTATCTAGATGTGAGGGATTTGAACTGGGATATTATCGATCTGGAGAATGATTAGCTGTTATTGTACTTCAGTAAATGGATTTTGTGAAAACCATTATCAGACTTAATCTTCATTTATTTGATGAGAACTTAGATGAGAATTTAACTGAATATTGAGAATTTATTTAATATAGGTGTAGCTTTATAAAAGATGGGATCTTGGACTTGGACTTGTCAGTAAACTCGATTGGAATAGAGTTGACCTTGAGTTGAGGAATAGTATTCGATTGGACTGATCAGGACTAGTGGATTATTCATTTTCATATTTGATTATTTATCGTAGATTTGGATCTTTTTCGTTGAGCTTGATGGAATGAGGGTTGACCGATGATCTGGATTGGATTTAGATAGCGATGACTATTTAGATATGGTGGAGTGTGTTTATTTTAGATATTGAGACTTGTACACACCACTGATTTAGAGGAGGGACATATTGATGACTCAGAGGATTAGAGTAGATTGGTCGATTTAAGAGAACTGATTATTGATTCATTGAGATGGTGGTTTACTGCATCATATACTTTGATATGGATTGATACTTGATGTTCACGATGATTGAATTGAGACTATAAATGGACGGATCAGTTACTATTGTATTCTAGTGTAGATGGATGAGATATTGATCAGTTCTACATGAGACTGTCTATTGAGAAGTATCTGCATTCGTTATTGTATTGATTCATATTATTGAAAGTTATTGAGAAAATATTGTCAGACCGTAACACATGCATTGTTCTATTTTTCTACCGTTTATACGGTAATATTGTCCACATTGTTATTGTTACATCATTGATATTGTTACTATCACCATATCGTCCCAGTAATTGAAATAACATGGATATTGATTGATCTAAATAATAATGTAAATAGACGACTTACATCGGAATTGGGAAAGAAGAGACAACGTCTGTTGGCCCAAAGGCCTTCCACCCTAGTTTTGATGATGATTAACTCATGTAGTTATGTTTACTAATAATCTTGTGATTTTAGTTTCAGATCATGTAACAAGATATTAGTTGGTGATTGCTTCAAAAAGAGGAGTTTGGAAGCCTTCACTTGGTGATTCCCGTGCCCGAGCATCAAGATCATACCTTTGCACTCGGTGGATCACGTTTGGGATCGAGTCGGCTTGAAGATTGAAGATCATCAAGAAGACTTAGGTATCCTAGTTTAGTTTAGAGTGTGTTTAGATCCATTTGTAAAGCTTAGTATAGTTGATATGCTCAAGTGCACAACATACACGTTTTTATATTGGTTTTTCGGTTTTTAGTTTAACCGATATTTGTTTTCATGAATAGATTGATCAAAATAAGTATAAATGGTTTATATGTATAATAGATGTATTCTAGTTATACATGCATGCTTAAACTTCCTATACAAACTTATTTTGACTTTCCTATTCATGTATAGAAAAATCCATGTTTGATAAAATACATGTTTTGATTTTTTGGTAAAAAAGTTAAGACACAAAAATAGTTCATATTGATTGATATTTGAGCCAAACTTTTTATCACATGTTTATATATCAATGCAAAATGATAAAACTATTTTTGGGTATTTTTAAAAAGACTTAAAAGATTTTTAGAAATATTTTAACATGTGTTTTCTGTCCCAGACCTATCTGTCAGGCCAGGTCGACCGACCGCATGGGTCGACCGAACCATAGGCCGGTCGACCCGTACGGTCGACCGACGTGCACAGAACCGTGCACGTCTGGCACACATTGGGACGGCCGACCGGGCGGTCGACCGTAACTGAGAGCAGTGCTCTCTGTTTATTTCGGTCGGCCGGGCGGTCGACCGGGTTGCCCCAACGGTCACATTTCTGACCGTTGGCGGTCGGCCGGGCCGGCCGACCGGTAGCCTGTCAGGCTGCCAGATCAGCCTAACGGCTAGTTTTATTTTGGGGCTATAAATACCCCATCTCTTCATGGTTTTAGCTAAGATTTTTAGAGCTGATTTTCTCCCATTCTCTGGTTTTAAAAACAAGTTTTAAAAAGTGTTTAAAGAGCAAAAAGACTCATTCTATTTGTTTTTAAGTGTTTTGTCATTTTCAAAGAAACTAGGTTTTGGGAATTGTTTTGAGCAAAATCTCTGTATGATTTTTGGTGTTTTCCCAAGAGTTTTCTTTGATCAAAACACTTAGTTTTCCACACTTGAGCTATCATCTATCCTATTCTAGTAGGATCTTGTTTTGTGGAAAGAAGAGAGATTGTTTGTGGTTGAAAGAAACCACTTGTTGTAAACACCCTTGCTCTTGTTGTATCCCTCTTTGGTAGAGGTTGATCGGGTGATTGGTTTGCTCCCTCTTTGGTAGAGGTTGAGGCTTGTGGTTTGCTCCCTCTAGTGAGAGGTGAGTTGGTTTGTATATCCCTCTTCGGTAGAGGTGATTGGTTGTTGTTTGGCTAAGGGCCTACCCCTCTTGTGTGAGGTGGTGTTTGTATTGAGAGAGGAGTTCGGTACTCCCTTTGTTGTAACAAATCCTCTTCGGTAGAGGTTCCCTCAATGGGAGTATAGTGGATTAGAAATCCTTCTCGGTGAAGGCGGGGATGTAGAGCTAGGGGCTCGAACCTCGAAACATATCTTGGCTTTTGCGTTTGATCCATTGTCTCTCAACTCTCTCTCTTTACATTTGTGCAAAGCATCATTCTTCATTCATATCATTCATTACTTGTGTTGTGCCTTGCATATTTCATATTGCTATATCTTGTATATGCTTGGTTGTTTGTGTGTGCCTCACTTATACTTAACCACAAGAGCTTCACATAGCACCTCAACCCATTAAAGGGGAATCAAAAGGAGTTAGTCCAGAGCCCTTCACGGGGAATTCGGCTACACTTGTGTGTTGTATTAGTGTGTTGCAAAATTTGCATTAGCTTCCGCATTTAGAGCATTTAGTTTCTAGATTAGCACTTTACACCTATTCACCCCCCTCTAGGTGTGCTTTCAATTGGCATCAGAGCACTTTCAATTGGTATCAGAGCCTACGCTCCTGATACTTAGGCTTAACATCTTAGGAGTGAGATCTATTTGTTTGCTAATCTACATTTTCATTTGCTTGTTTGCACACATATAGTTTGGACCCATGGACTTCATGACCCCACCTAGTTTTGACCCTTCCAACATTGTTGTTTGGAAGTATAGGATGTCCATGTACCTACAAGCCCTAGGTTACAAGGTTCACCTTGCCATTATCAAGGAATCCTTCTTAGTGATAGCAAGCATATAGGGCCAATGCACAAGCCCTTGAGGCCATTAGAAGCACGCTTTCAAAAGAATATCTTATGCATGTTTCTAACCTTGATTCCGCTTTTGCAGTGTGGAACAAGTTGACATCAACCACCACCTCCGAGCTTCAAATGCCAATCCAACAAGAAGAAGAGTTTAGTGGAGAATCCGAGCCACAGCAATGCTATACGGTCCAAGGGAATGACTCCCTTGAGGTACACTTGGAAACCCACTTAGATGATGATAATGATGCTAGTTCTTCAAATGATTATGTTGATGCCCATGCTTTAAATGAAGAACTATCTATTGTTTGTGAAAAATTAATAGAAAAATATAATGTTTTGAAAAAGAAAAGTCTAGGAATTGAAAAAGAAAATAAAAGTTTGCATTCTAGACTTGACAAGGTTTTACAAGAGAAGGTTGAGGTCTATAATGAGAGGGATTCATTAAAATCTCACTTGATCTTGCACTAAAAGAAAATAAAATTTAAAATCTCAAAATGATTGTAATGAAGTTTTGAAGAAAAATGAGTCTTTAACTTCAAAAGTTAATTTTATTTTAAAGAAAATGATTCTTTGAAAATTAAGATTGCTTCAATTTCTAAAGATTTGGATGCTTGTTTAAAGAAAAACATTGTTTTACAAAATAAAATTGAAGCACATGTTTGCCATGCTAGGTTAGTATCACACCCTACACCTTTTGCATGCTCCACTTCTTCTTTGATTGAAAATGATATAAATTTAATTAAGAAGAAAATGGATTGTTTGGGCTCCACTATGAGCCAATGTGCCATGAACCATACACGCTTGGAATCTTTGTTTTAAAAGAAACAAGTTCCATCTATTATGCATGCACACCCTCCACGGCATACACATGCTCCTCACGGACACCATCATCACTTGTATGCTCATGTGTACACTTGTACACATTGTGGACGTAAGAGCCACCTTGCTAAATTTTGTTTTGATCGTATACATAATTGTAATTTAGCAAATAAATTTGTTTGGGTTAGAGAAGGTACTAACCCCCATGGACCCAAGAAGATATGGGTACCAAAGACCACCCCTCCTATTTTAGATGTAGGTGTGGGCTCTCACATGACGTGAGAGTTGCCGTACCTTGGAGTGGATGCGTTCCGAGCTTCATGGAAATCAAATGGATGCATCACTTTCAAGGGAAGTTTTGGTGGAGAGGACCACTATGTTTTGGAGACAAGAAAAGTTGCCTTCTAGGTTTTGGTAACGATCCCTAACTCTTATTTATTGTTTACATGCTTTTCATATTCATTGTTTATAGCATGTTTCATTGTTTAGTGATTAGTATGAAAATGTCATGTTAATTAGATTCTTGACATACATGTATAGTATTTGAGACACCCATGTTTAATATAGATTATTATTTTGTGTTCTCGTATTTGATTAGCTATCATGTACATCATAAATCTAATAACATGTGGATTTACATAATGATCATGTTTATGCTTATCATGATTGATTTATATCTTGGTTTTATGCTTCATGTGTTGATTACATGTTTAGATGTTAGTTTTCATTAAGAGTAGATATATATTTGTGCATATAGTGGGCCACAAATAGATCTATATATGTTTGAGCTTGAATGCGTATTTGAACCCATTAGATGTGCTAGTATAGTCTAGTTTTGATGATTCATGCATTTTAAGTTTGTATTCCTATTTTTGAATTTGTTTTATGTGTATGAGTTTTCATTTCATGTATATGTCTATTTTGCCAAACTTTAAGATATACATGTATACCCCTTGAGTCATTTGCCTTTCATGCAAATCTATACATATGGACTTAATTGTGTTTAGGGATATGTATGTATACTTTTTGTGTTGACAAATCATACATATACCTTGAAATGAAATTTGTTTTTTTTAATAAAAATTTAGTTTTTCATGTATCCATATGTTTATGTTTAACTTCATGTATATGTCCATTTTATCCAAATTATTGTTTATACATATACATCCTTTTGAGCCACGTGCCTTCATGCATATATCTTTGTGGACTCGTTGTGTTCGGATATGTATGTATACTTTAATTTATATAGGACATACATATACTTGAAGATTAAATAAGGTTTAATGATTTTCATGTTTTCTTGTTTCAAGGAATTTTGAGCTTAATTGGAAATTTCATAATGCCATTACTTGTACACTCACCTTTTTTTATAAAATATTCTCATGAGTATGTTTTCATGAGCATGTATGGACTTTATTGAATATTGAGTGTTTTTAAGTGCTGTGTGATTTACATGTGTTTTATGAAAATTATTTTTAGTTTATTCCTTACTTGAAGGATTTCGTACTAGTTTAAAAGATTTTCCATTTAACTAGTTATGGTATTCTTCATTTGGTAGAGTTTTTCAAACAAAGCTTATTTTCAAATCTATTTTTGAGGTTGGATGGGAAACCATGCCATGTATACCCTTCTTGAATATCTTTTAAACTTGTGCATGAATGGGTGGTAGATAATATGATGTATACACTTGATCTTATTGTTATTTCAATTGGTATCATTGAATTCTTTCAATTGGTATCAATTTGACCTTTCTTGTATACTCATATATGTTTGTATGTACGTATGCTTTCAATTCCAAAAATATCAATTTCAATTGGTATCTATTTTCCATACATATATATGTTTGTGTTTATGCTAAGCTTGAGCTTCAATTTTGTTTTAATTGATTATTTTTAAATTGGTATCAAGCCTACGCATTGTTTTTAGTTTGTATTTCATAAAGGGGGAGAAAATTCGATTTTCATCTTTCAATTGGTATTTATTTTCCACTCCCATACTTTATGATTGAAAATTAAATTTGGTATCATATGTTCAAAATGAAAACATTTACAATTGGTATCAAAATTTTTGTTTAGACATTCAAAATTTATTATGTTTAATTTCAATTGGTATCAAGATTTTCATGTGTTTTGCTTAAAATTGGTATCAATATTTTTTTGTTTGTTTCCTTTCAATTGGTATCAAGATGCTATTCTTTGACATATTTTTTAATTGATATCTTAATTGAATGTAACCCCTTATTGACTTTGTTTTTATTTTAGACAAAAAGGGGGAGAATATTGTTTTTCTTGTTTTCAACCTTTTGTTGATTCATTGTTTCGAACAAAAAGGGAGGAGAAGAGTTTGTTATGTTTTGGTTTTTACCCCTTTATTGATGATTGACAAAAAGGGGAGAATTATTTGAGAGTTTAATATGCATATATAAAACTTCATGTTTATGTTTTGTATATATTAAGTTTAATTATTAAGTTTAATTTAGTTTAATTTTAATTGGTATCTATAGCATGTTTTGTTTTAAACATTTCATTGGTATGTAGAACCTTTTATTGTTTATGAAGGATTATGCATTGTCATTCATTGCATATTTATTATTTATTTGTTTATGCATGAGTTAAGGGGGAGCTTCTTTGAAGCTTAACTTTAATCCATGCATATATAACTCCATGAGTTTTGTCATCATCAAAAAGGGGGAGATTGTTGGCCCAAAGGCCTTCCAACCTAGTTTTGATGATGATTAACTCATGTAGTTATGTTTACTAATAATCTTGTGATTTAGTTTCAGATCATGTAACAAGATATTAGTTGGTGATTGCTTCAAAAAGAGGAGTTTGGAAGCCTTCACTTGGTGATTCCCGTGCCCGAGCATCAAGATCATACCTTTGCACTCGATGGATCACGTTTGGGATCGAGTCGGCTTGAAGATTGAAGATCGTCAAGAAGACTTAGGTATCCTAGTTTAGTTAGAGTGTGTTTAGATCCATTTGTAAAGCTTAGTATAGTTGATATGCTCAAGTGCACAACACACACGTTTTTATATTGGTTTTTCGGTTTTAGTTTAACTGATATTTGTTTTCATGAATAGATTGATCAAAACAAGTTTAAATGGTTTATATGTATAATAGATGTATTCTAGTTATACATGCATGCTTAAACTTCCTATACAAACTTATTTTGACTTTCCTATTCATGTATAGAAAAATCCATGTTTGATAAAATACATGTTTTGATTTTTTGGTAAAAAAGTTAAGACACAAAAATAGTTCATATTGATTGATATTTGAGCCAAACTTTTTATCACATGTTTATGTATTAATGCAAAATGATAAAACTATTTTTGGGTATTTTTAAAAAGACTTAAAAGATTTTTAGAAATATTTTAACATGTGTTTTCTGTCCCAGACCTGTCTGTCAGGCCAGGTCGGCCGACTGCATGGGTCCACCAAACCATAGGCCGGTCGACCCGTACGGTCGACCGACGTACACAGAACCGTGCACGTCTGGCACACATTGGGACGGCCGACCGGGCGGTCGACCGTAACTGAGAGCAGTCTCTCTGTTTATTTTCGGTCGGCCGGGCGGTCGACGGGTTGCCCCAACGGTCACATTTCTGACCGTTGGCGGTCGGCCGGGCCGGCCGACCGGTAGCCTGTCAGGCTGCCAGATCAGCCTAACGGCTAGTTTTATTTTGGGGCTATAAATACCCCATCTCTTCATGGTTTTAGCTAAGATTTTTAGAGCTGATTTTCTCCCATTCTCTGGTTTTAAAAACAAGTTTTAAAAAGTGTTTAAAGAGCAAAAAGACTCATTCTATTTGTTTTTAAGTGTTTTGTCATTTTCAAAGAAACTAGTTTTGGGAATGTTTTTGAGCAAAAATCTCTGTATGATTTTTGGTGTTTTCCCAAGAGTTTTCTTTGATCAAAACACTTAGTTTTCCACACTTGAGCTATCATCTATCTTATTCTAGTAGGATCTTGTTTTGTGGAAAGAAGAGAGATTGTTTGTGGTTGAAAGAAACCACTTGTTGTAAACACCCTTGCTCTTGTTGTATCCCTCTTTGGTAGAGGTTGATCGGGTGATTGGTTTGCTCCCTCTTTGGTAGAGGTTGAGGCTTGTGGTTTTCTCCCTCTAGTGAGAGGTGGAGTTGGTTTGTATATCCCTCTTCGGTAGAGGTGATTGGTTGTTGTTTGGCTAAGGGCCTACCCCTCTTGTGTGAGGTGGTGTTTGTATTGAGAGAGGAGTTCGGTACTCCCTTTGTTGTAACAAATCCTCTTCGGTAGAGGTTCCCTCGGTGGGAGTATAGTGGATTAGAAATCCTTCTCGGTGAAGGCGGGGATGTAGAGCTAGGGCTCGAACCTCGAAACATATCTTGGCTTTTGCGTTTGATCCATTGTCTCTCAACTCTCTCTTTACATTTGTGCAAAGCATCATTCTTCATTCATATCATTCATTGCTTGTGTTGTACTTTGCATATTTCATATTGCTATATCTTGTATATGCTTGGTTGTTTGTGTGTGCCTCACTTATACTTACCACAAGAGCTTCACATAGCACCTCAACCCATTAAAGGGGAATCAAGAGGAGTTAGTCCAGAGCCCTTCACGGGGAATTCGGCTACACTTGTGTGTTGTATTAAGTGTGTTGCAAAATTTGCATTAGCTTCCGCATTTAGAGCATTTAGTTTCTAGATTAGCACTTTACACCTATTCACCCCCCTCTAGGTGTGCTTTTAATTGGCATCAGAGCACTTTCAACGTCTGTATTTTGGGTGGGCCTAGGATACAGGTTGCGCAGCCGACTTATAGTTTCACTACAGGGTTCTGGGAGATGACTGACATCACATCTGTTTATTATTCCGCAGTGTTACTGTGAGTATTGTTCCACAGTGATACTGTGTGTACTATTACTGTTACTGACTACCTGGCGGTAGAGCTGATTCAGCATCAGGCATCTAGGGCCGTGGCCCCAGGTATGTACGGGACCCACCTAAAATATGGACAATGTCTCCAACCAATCAGTTTCAATAACTTAGGACCCTGATTGACACGTGTGGTAGGCGTTGTATGGGATGCGTCTATTGCATGTGGTAATTGGTGTTCGCTGACATAATTAATGACGGTCGACTGCTTAGTCGACCGACAGAGCAAATCTGCTCTGCCATACGGTCGATCGGCCCGGTCGACCCGGTCGACCGACCTTGGGCCAAAAGCTTGTTATGGAAATCTTTTTGAAACCAATCTTTTTCGACAAAATAAAATTTTATCTTTAAACACAAAATAGAGTTTTAGAGACTTGATATAACCAGTGTGTGATCATGGATCAACACAAAATAAAGTTAGAATTATATTTTATAAAAACACTTTTCTAAATCGGAAACGATTTTTTCGAAACTCGTTTTTCGAAACTTGATCTTAAAAACGGAAAAGAGAAATGTTTTGAACTCTTTTTTAAACACTTTAGGAATGTGAAAGATGTATGTGTGACAATCCCAAAAGAGGTATCAAATTATATCATCTTGGTTTTATCAAATGACTATAATCCTATCTAAAATGCAAAAAGTAAAAAATACAAATCTTGATATAGTTTTCTTTTACAAACTTGATCCTTGAGCTCTTTTATGTGCTTTAGGCTCTGCGATATATATCTTCTTGGCTTCCAAACGTGTCAGTCTTGTGATGGAGCCGAAATACAATAAAGAGTTAAGCTGAAACTTTGTTAAAAAAATTATTAAAAACATAGCTACATATGTTTTGTTATTATCAAAACTAGGCTAATGGCCTTTGGGCCAACAATCTCCCCCTTTTGATGATGACAAAACGCATGGAGTATCACAAATTTTGGGAAGAGATTTCAAGCGAAGCTCCCCCTAAACATATGCACATACCAAAATGTGACATATAAGTTAGATGCATCAATAAAAGTATATGAATAAGATATATCAATCAAGCTCTATGCAACCCTTCTATGCATACCAAGAATACAGAATTACAAGGTGTATGCATAAACGGTTTCCTCCAACTAACCAATAACCTCCAACCTGCAAATCAAGTGGTAAAATGGGCTGCTCCACCTAGAAGGCTAGTCTTTTATGATGGTGTTAGAATTTTGTCTTGTTTTCAGGAGGAGATGATGGTCGAAGAAAATTCAATTGAATTGGAGAAGACGATAACTTGAATCAGAAGAAGCAAATCAAGATGAAACAGTTTCCTTTTCAGTGATTGCGAGTTTCCTTATTCTGGTAGGATACGAATTGGATTAAATTCTTATTCAATGAAAGTTTCTTTTTAAAGATTAAAGGGTCTAGAATCCTTCTAGATTAAGGAGATCTTTCCTAAAAGGATTGATCAAAATTCTTCAACCATTCAGAAATCAAGATCATCTTATAGTCCAAATAATAGTTGTATTGTGAAATCCTATAAATAAAGATTGTAACCAAACATTTAATTACCTCAATTAAGTTAGTCTCGTTTCTCCTTATTGACTATACTTTGTAAGACATAGTACCGGATGACCTGAAGAAGCAGCTTTTGTCCGACGAAGGTCTCTCCGCTTCTACTATGATCCGATAGTATAGACACTCTACCGTCACTCATATGACAGTATCTTGCTCCGTTGCCTTACTAATTCAGAAGCACAAGAAGTGCTTAAAGAGGCATACGATGGTATATGCGGAGCTCATCAATCAGGTCCAAAACTTAAGGATCGATTGCACAGACTTGGTTATTATTGGCCAACCATGATAGTTGATGCCATTAAGTACGCACAGGGTGTAAAGCCTATCAAATTCATGCAGACTTTATATATCAACTTCCAGAGCTACTTCACCCGACTATTGCTTCATGGCCATTCGAGGCATAGGGAATCGATATTGTGGGACCTATCAGCCCTCATCAACAAAAGGTCATCGGTTCATCTTAGCAATAACCGATTATTTCTCAAAGTGGGCAGAGGCTAAAGTTAAAATTTCCAACATGGTCAATTTATCTACCATGTCATTCATCGGTTTGGTGTCCCTAAGCGGGCATCAAAGTGCATTGTGTGCACTTCGGTCAACCGGGCGGTCGACCGACTTCAAGAGCTTTGCTCTTGGTTGGGTCCGGTCGACCGCCCCGGTTGACAGACAGAGAGCTTTGCTCTCTGATTGGGAAAAATGGTCGACCGACCGGTCGACCGCTATCCCCAACGGTCGAAAATTTGACCGTTGGCGGTCGACCGACAGAAGAATTTCCTTCTGATTTTTTCCAACGGCTATATTCTGTTTTGTCTTTTTCTGGGTCTTTTCCCAATGACTCTTTTGGGTTTTTTCCTCATGTTTTCATCCCTTATAAATAATGGGACTATAGAAAAACCTAATAACAAGATTTAAGAAGTTAGAAAAAGATCTTACAAGTTTACAAGAAGATTTAGTCAAGTTTTAGTCTTTTCTTAAAAGATTTTCTTTTGAGCCAAGATTTCACATTCTTAATCTCTTAGCTGGAGCCTTCTTTACAAGCTATTTTCACTACACAATCCCAAAGAGTTTCACCTCCTCATCTGGGTTATAAGATTGTGCTTGTGAGTTTTTTTATGATCAAGAGAAGATCACCAATTTTCTTCTACTGTGAAGTTGTAGAGGTTACGGTCTCAAGTGAGCTACTAAGCTCCATATTGGTTGCAGCACGCGAAAGAGGACTTATTAGTCCATTGAGTTTTAGTGAGAACTTGTAATGATTGACGATCTAGTGAGATCGGTCATAGTGAAAATTCTTCATTGTATTGAAGGCGGGAATGTAGAGCAGTGGTTCGAACCTCAGAGCATATCATCATGTTTGCGATTGCTTACTCTTTCTCTTTTCAGTCTACTCTCTCTTTACTTACTCGTACACTTATATTGTTTACTTATTTGTAAGTATTTCTTGTGTTGTGATTTGTATTTATTAGGTTGCTAGCAAGTAAATTTTTATTCCGTAGTAGTTGCTATTTAGTATAGTCATCACCTATTCACCCCTCTAGGTGATTTACAAGAAGATCTATACACACAAAAAAAATTTCAAAACAAAGTTTTTGGTTTTTTGTGTATGAACATGTTTTCCAAAATTGTTTATTGAAACATGTCAATATTTTCCTATATTTTTAAAACCAACTATATACATGTTTCTTGTAACCCATATGTTGCCAAATTTTTTTTATACTTATATAATTTATGCAAAAATGTGTTCAAGTTCAAAAATGCAATTTACTCTGACTTTTGGGCTTGGACGGTCGACCGCTTGGTTGATCGCCTTTGTGTTCAGTGTTTTGTACACTGGCTTGGTCGATTAAGCGATCAATCGATTGTACTCATAGATACACTTGTACTTTTAAACATGGGTCAGTCAATTGGTCGATCGACCGATACTTAGGTCAGTTGTTTTTGTTTGACCCGCCGGCTGGTCGATCGGTCAACCGATCTCTTGTCAGGACTTTATTTTTCGACCGACCGCCAGGTTGACCGATAGCCTACAACGGCTAGTTTTGACCAGCTATCAGCTCTGTATCTGCTACAGTTACAGCTATTTTTCAAATTTGTCTGATTTTTTGACTTTTCTCAATGGTAATTTTTGTCATTTTTGGGTCTAATCTTGTAGATTAAGCCCTATATGTCTATCTATTGCCTATATATATATATATATATATATATATATATATATATATATATATATATATATATATATATATGTATATATATATATATGTATATATGGGTCATTGTAAGGGGGGGTTAACAAGTTTTATTCAAGTTTATGAAATCTTTCAAGAAAAATTAAGTTTTTATTTCTCAAGTTTCAATCTTCAAGTGCTCTAATTTCTCAATTATTTTCTGAAGTTTTCAGCACTTAAATTCTATTTTTTCAGCAGAATTTTTCTCTCACAAAACTTCTTGAGCTTCATTTCTCCACTCAAAACTCTAGAAGTTGTAAAAAGAGAGTTTGTGACTTTTATGGTTGTCAAGAGCTTGTAAACCTCAATTGGCTTTGTGCTACCTCTTCTTTAGAGGATTGAAAGTTAGAGTTATATCTCCGGGTCTTGAGTAGACCTTATAATTGTGGTGCCTTTGTGGTGATCCTTAGTGGATAGTGAAATCCTTTATGCGGTGAAGCCTGGGACGTAGAGCAAATTGCTCAAATCTCGAAACAAACGACTTGTGTTTGTGATTATCTTGTCTCTTATTCTTACTTCTGTTTTCATTGTTCTACTTGTGCTTATACTTGCTATTTTTATTTTTACTATCATATTGCATTTGTGCTACTACATTGCAATTAATTGTTCGACTATCGATTTTTCTCATATAAGTAAAAAGGCAATTGTGCACCTCAACTCTTATCTAGAGCAATTAAGATGAGAAGTTCTAGAGCCATTGATTGGGAATCCGGCTTCACTTCTTATTTTGAGTTGATCGTTTTGATTGTTTACTTAAATTGTTGTATTTTGCATTAGATTAGCATTATCACCTATTCACCCCCTCTAGGTGATTTTTCATATAGGTTCTTCGAAAAGAGCAATAAGGAGTCATTGAGTTGGGTGCTACGGAGACTCAAATTGACACATCATTCGAGGTCCACCAACATCCTACAGTTCTGACCGACTTACATTTCAAGATAAACAAAATGTGCTCTAAAGTAACATCTTCATATAGGAACCCTCAGAGCCACAAAGCCAATCGCTCACAGAAGCCGACGAAGGGATATCACACTCAACACACACAAGGAGAATGCTTCTCCGACAACTACGAATACCAATGACGCCTCAGTCTTCACCCCCATGAAGCTGTCGATTGACCATATCCTTCACGTCACCAACTATCAGTCATGGGTGAAAATCCCTAATCTAACCAAACATGACACAGATTCCCTAGAAGTAGGCCACTGTTCCTTCCATAGCAGTCGGGGCATGCCACCCTGCATTTCTGCCCTCAAAAGGCACCTCGAGAATTTAATTCAACGTGGATACCTTGACGAGTTCATCCTCCACCTGGAGGAAGATTCAGAGGTCGGAGAGCCTCAACCGAGACCATCGACTATAACGCTCATTCATTAACACAACTCAGGACGGGAAGTCCATCTCCCCCCTAAAAAAGGAGGGGGCGATGTAACTCTTTTCATTGGAGACAATGTCATGTGAAAATCATGTAATATCTAGTGAAAGATTCAACTCTCATTTTTAATGTCTCAAGCCTTCCCGAGCACGAAAAAACTCTTCAACAACCTATATCGGTCCTACCCTTGCGACGACCCCTCGGAAAGCCCCCTGATAGAGGCTCCCGCATATTAACTACTCGGAGTCAGCCTATATTGAGATCTATCCTGATGGCCACCCGATCAAGTCAACAGCCTATACGGTTTCTACTTAATGGCTACCTCTCGGGGAGTTCCCTGAAAGATGGAGGCTCGTCCACATTGACTACTTAGAGTTAGCCTATAATGGAATCTACCCTGAAGGCCACCCGAGCAAGTCAATAGCCTATACGAGTCCTACCCTGACGGCTACCCCTCCAGGAGTCCCCTGAAAGATGGAAGCTCACCCACATTGACTGCTCAGAGTCAGGTTATAATGGGACCTACTCTGATGCTACTCGAGCGAGTCAACAGACTACACGGGTGTTCACCCTGACGGCTACCCCTCGGGGAGTCACCTGAAAGATAGTTGCTCGCCCACATTGACTGTTCGGAGTCAACCTATAATGGGACCTACCCTGATGGCCACCCCGAGCGAGTCACAGCCTACACGGGTCTTCACCCTGATAGCTATCCTTCGGGGAGTCTCCTAAAAGATGGAGGCTCCCCACATTGACTGCTTGTAGTCAGCCTATAATAAGACCTACCCTGATGGTCACCGGAGCGAGTCAATAGTCTACACGGGTCTTCACCCTGACGGCTACCCCTCGGGAAGTTTCCGGAAAGATGGAAAGTCACGCACATTGACTGCTCGGAGTCAGCTGATCGTACACATATTTTGCATTCTTTTCATTACACTCCTACATTTATCGTGTAATAAATCTGCAAATTTCTTTGTCTTAAATGTCTATTTTGTAGAAGATAATAATGAAGAGAAAGAGGATTAACCAAATAAATCCAGTTAAAATCAGATTTAACTGGATCTATTTGGTTAGCTGAGAATGATCCCAGATCTAGTTAGAACAAATCAAGGATTGGGGCAAATGTTCAGCTGAAGATCAGAGCAAATCAGAAAGATAACACCAAATGGAAACCAGTAAAATTCAGATTTTATAAATCCATTTTGGTTAGTTAAAGATCAATCGAGGATAATATCAAATACAGAGAGATAAATGGATAGAGAGAAGATCAACGGATGAGATGAAGCAAGTTTGACTCAGACTCTGACTGGATACATTTCAGTATTTGAATCATAACTTTCGCTACCGAATCTAAAATCTGATGATTCAAGATGATCCAGAAAGAGAACTTACAGAGTTACAACTTTTATGTTGATCACTATTTCTAATTCTGTCATTTGATAAGTAATATTCAGTAATCAACACGTCAACAAACTGCAGATCAGAACTGAAATATCCACATCAAATCAAATTTGGAGATAAGGGAGGATTCAAATTCAGAAATAGCCAATTTTCCTATCTTCATACTCCTCTAACATCTGCATTTCTTCTATAAATACCTGCAATCTTAAAGGCAAGGGAGAATGACCATGCAGAGATAGAATTTAGTCCACTTTTCTATTCTTTGTGTGTGTAGGTTTTTTTTTTCTTTTCATGTAATTTTCAGTTTTAATTTATGTAAATCAGAGGAGATCAGAGTTTCATAGGAGAATGAGAATGAAGCTTGTGCTGAGAGTGACACAGGTGTAAGATTTTCTTCTATTCTCTTATTGTTATAAATCGAATCTGTAATTTTTCTTTGTATGTACTTTGTTTTTGTTCTTCTTCTCTTCTCTACTTTTCTTCTTTTAGTACCAATTGCTATCCAAGTGAGTCTTAATGCATCGAAAGAGCCTTGCCTTTGCGAGTGCCACCGATAGCTCATGACGATAGATTTTGAGTTTCATTTTGTATCACTTCATACTTGCAACGTCTTGATGATATAATGTGGAGGAGACGGGAATCAACTCTTATAGGCTATACTTTGATCGCCTCACTTCAAGGTAACTTCGTTGCAAAAGATTCAAGGTAAGCATTTGGCCAAAGGAGGTAAGTAACTTTTAGATTCCTTTCTTTAATTCTTTAGTTTAGAACATCACAATCTACACTTCTTTTATCACTCCTTTTTTCATTTCTTTGTACATATCATTTCTAGTTTCTCCATCATCTAATCTACCATTTTTCCTAATTCAACTTTAACCAAAATTTTCCTTTTTCTTTTAAAGAACTAAAGAAGAACTTTAACTACACTTTGTAGCCTAAAAGATAACTTACTAAAAAACTTCTATCGCTAGTGCTTCCTTGTGGATCACGACCCGCATAGCCACTTGCTATCGCGGTAAAATTGAGCACTTGCACATCTCTATTTTAAAGTTCTGAAATACTGTATTTGTGTGTAGGTTTTAGATCAATCAATTTTGGTGTCGTTGCGGGGAAGGACGGTAAGTAATTCTCTTTAAAGTTACATTTTTTTATTAAGTTTCTTCTTTAGTCTTGGTGTACAGGTTTGACAACAAGGAATTTTGCTGCAGTGAACATATAAGTGGCCTTGGACTCTGCTCAGGAGCAGAGCCAAGAAGCCCTCAAATTTGCTACATTCCTATGGCAATCTGAGTGAACTACTAACCTGTATTTTCTGCAGGTTGGCTGAATTGTATAGTTTAAATATCTGTAGCATTTATCTCCTTGTTTGACTCACTGTACTTCCTTTCTAACCTCAACAGTAAAATGATGAAAATGGTTTAGACTTGCATTTAGGCACGTGTCTAATTCGTTTACATTTTTCATTACTGTTGAAGAGTGCTGGAGCAAAGGTACGTGTGCATAGCATTTAGTATAAGAACACTTTTGGATTTTTACATTGCTTAAGTGTTACTTTTCTTGTACACTGCACTACAATTTGATTTAAGGGCTTATCCTATAAACAAGATAAGGTGGGGAAGTCATTACCCTCCCTTAGCCCACAAACAATCTCCTCACTCACTAACCCAAGCTTAACTAAAAATGAGTAGACGTTGGCCCTAGGGATATCTCAGACTCAATTAGGAGATTATCCTAAGGGGGAAAGGTGTTGGAATTTGACTCCTGCTAAATCAGTGTCTAGGAAAGGGATTAAGGACCGAAAGCCTGAAGGTTGGTGGTTACTTAATTAAGGAACGTCTTTGACGGATAACCTCCCACCAATCTTACTCTGACCTGGCTGATTAGCTTGTGGTCAAAGTCTGCATTATACCTCCTATGGACAGCCTAACCAGTTAGGAGTCGTCTAGGTCAAAGGTCTACCCTAACTTAGGTTAGAATTTTTTCTTTTTTGTTTGCTTATTTGTTTGTTTTTTTTCCTTTGTTTGTGTTTTTATTGTGTGATATGGCTTATAACAACAATTTTTTTTATTTTAATGGTAATCCATATTACACATCAACCTCTTTTCCAGATATTACCAACCCGGCATATCATAACTTTAACCAACCTAGTGTGCGGATTGGTCTTATCCAAATCAATATAACCCATGCCCCCAATCTTATAAGCATAATTCCCAGAATAATTTCAACTCTTCACAGAGTCAGTGGGGATTTACCTCCCCCGAGTCCATTTTCAACCAACTTGTCCTCCTTATCCACCATGTCCATAATATTTTCAAGATTCATACTCAGTTCCACCAGTCCAAAATAGAAAACCATCAATTTTGGAAATGAGTATGTGTGAGTCCAAACAACAATCACAAAATCTGATGGACTCACAATTTTACCACCAATTCCAAAACAAAACTTCATCTTTTCAAGATCAATCGCAACAAAACGATGAACCTATCAACTATGAAAAGATGCTTGAAGTCATGACTCAGGCTCAAAACGCTCGTAATCATGACATAGATATGATGGTCCAAACTCTACGTTCTCACCGTTTGGTCAGTTCTGATATCGTTAACCATTCTACTAGAGCTGAAGAGTCATGTTGTTTTGGAAAACAAGGTTCCATTTCAGCACAATCATTTGAACTTGCCCAAACTCCAATTTTGAAAATGATATTGACAGTTTGGCAAGTTATTCCTTTCCTGAAATAGAACTTGAGAATGGATATGATCCAGAACCTCAACTTAGTGATTCAATTCTACTTCCTGATTCAATAATGACTCTGATGTCTTCACCTGATTCAATCTTTTTTCCCGAGTCAAGATTGGATCCTGTGCCAATTCATCATGAAATTGAATCACCCATCTTTGATAATCATCATATTGAACTTGACCAATTTCACACTTTTGAAAGTCCTATTGACAAATGGCAAGTTCTCATTTTTATGAAATTGAACTCAATGAGAAATGTGACCTAGATTCTCAAATTTGTGATCCAGTTCAAATTCCCGAATCAATATTGACTCTTGTTTTGTTATCCGACTTGAGTAATATTTTAGAGTCAGTTTTGATTCCCACACCTGTCATTCTTGAACTTGAATCACCAATTTAAGTCGCATTCCATTGTGGGAAAATGAATGTGGACTTGAGTTTCAACTTCTTGATCTGGACCCACTTCCTGAACCAATCTCGACTCCTGAACCTTTACTTGACTTAAGTCACTTTCCTAAGTCAGTATTAGTTTCCGTACTTCCTAAGTCCAAGTCAATCATTCTATCTTTTCACACTCCATTTTGGGACAAGGCAGCTGACAAAATTGACTCCGAAATTGATTATGGAATTTGGAATTAGATGGGGCTAAATTTTTAATAAAAATCGTTCATATATACATCATTTTAGTGGGTTATATAAGAGAGATTTCTGGTGGTTTCCTCCGAAATCCACAAAAAGTCGATTGGGTCGCATTTCGTGGACCAATCAGACCACCACCAGAACCACCACCTTAAGGTAGTATTTTTCTTCCCTTTCTTCTTTTTCATGCATCCATGCATTAATTCATACATTGAGGACAATGCATGAGATAGGTGTGGGGGAGGGTTCTAACATAACTTAGGTTTTCTTTTTATTAAAAAATAATTTTTTTAACATTTTCTTTACTTTTAAAAACTTTTGAAAATAGAAACAATATTTTGACATATTTTTTGTAAGAAATTAAGTCAATTTTAAGGAATAGGAAAATCAAAATTAGTTTTTATACTTGGTCAAAATAAGATTATTTATTTAGTTTTAGGGGTAGGAAGATAATTTGTCAAAGTAATTTAGTCTTGATCTTTACCTTAATGAAATATGCACACTTCATATACTTACACACTTAGGGTTCAAAAACAAAGATTCTTATGCCTTAAAAAAAAAGAAAAATAATAAAAGATAAACAAATCTAATTATTGATTAGCTAGGTGCTTTGGCCTAAGCAAGCCTTAGTATTTATGCGAAAGATGATTAGATAAGTTTGAGAAAAAATATATATATAAAAACCCTCTGATTAAGCTGGGTATTTGTGCCTAATAATGCATAAGTATTCACGCCTAAAAGTGGTTCATATAATAAAATCATTATTTTTGTGGCCTTGTTTGCTCGAGTCCTTAAGTCCTTGGGGTGTTTTCTCACCCAGTGTCCTAAGACCGTTTGGTTTGGGAGTCATCGATTAAAGGCTCGTTACTTGGGCAGATTAGAAAGCCTAATAGAACTAAAGAATAATACCACCATATATATATTATATATATATATAATATATATATATATATATATATATATATATATATGAGGCTTAAGAGTTAGAGTTAAAGAACCTTAGTCAAAATTTTCACAGTCACAGGTGCGTATGACTTAGGGTAAGTAATAGACTAGATGAGAAGTACAATTTGACTTCTTACTTTGATTGATACACATTTTTTGAATAGAGACTAAGTTTAGGAATGAAAATTCGGTTTTCCTATAACTTATAGATTACTTAAAACTTACAGTAATATTTCAAATACTTTTTCTTTCAAATGTGTTTTAAAAAATACTAACATTTTTATCTTTCTTTATGGATTTTATGGGTGCAATCCATTGAAAACCCTCACGAGATAAAACTCGTCCTCTAGGGGTAACTTAGAGGTTTAACGGCTTGTTGCACAAGCTCAGTGCAATCGCTTGACCTGCGAAAGTGGTCTAATAATCTTTGTTTAGTTTTGTTATTTTGCTCGAGAACGAGCAAAAGATAGGTGTGGGGTGTGATCGTACACATATTTTGTATTCTTTTCATTACACTCCTACATTTATCGTGTAATAAATCTGCTAATTTTTTTTGTCTTAAATGTCTATTTTGTAGAAGATAATAATAAAGAGAAAGAGAATTAAACCAAATAAATATCAGTTAAAATCAGATTTAACTGGATCTATTTGGTTAGCTGAGGATGATCCCAGATCTTGTTAGAACAAATCAAGGATTGGGGCAAATGTTCAGCTGAAGATCAGAGCAAATCAGAAAGATAACACCAAATGGAAACCAGTAAAATTCAGATTTCTATAAATCCATTTTGTTAGCTAAAGATCAATCGAGGATAATATCAAATACAAAGAGATAAATGGATAGAGAGAAGATCAACGGATGAGATGAAGCAAGTTTGACTAAGATTCTGACTGGATACATTTCAGTATTTAATCATAACTTTCGCTACCAAATCTAAAATCTGATGATTCAAGATGATCCAGAAAGAGGACTTACAGAGTTATAACTCTTATGTTGATCACTATTTCTAATTCTATCATTTGATAAGTAATATTCAGCAATCAACACGCCAACAAATTGCAGATCAGAACTGAATATCTAGATCAAATCAAGTTTGAAGATAAGGGAGGATTCAAATTCAGAAATAGGCAGATTTTCCTATCTTCATACTCCTCTAACATCTGTATTTCTTCTATAAATACTGCAATCTCAAAGCAAGGGAGAACGACCATGCAGAGATAGAATTTAGTCCACTTTTCCATTCTTTGTAGTGTAGGTTTTTGTTTTTCTTTTCATGTAATTTTCAGTTTTAATTTATGTAAATCAGAGGAGATCAGAGTTTCATAGGAGAATGAGAATGAAGCTTGTGCTGAGAGTGACACCGGTGTAAGATTTTCTTTTTTTCTCTTATTGTTATAAATCGAATCTGTAATTTTTCTTTTGTATGTACTTTGTTTTTATTCTTCTTCTTCTTCTCAACTTTTCTTCTTTTAGTACAATTGCTATCCAAATGAGTCTTAAAGTATCGAAAGAGCCTTGCCTTTGTGAGTGCCACCGATAGCTCTGACGATGGATTTTGAGTTTCATTCTGTATCACTTCATACTTGCAACGTCTTGATGATATAATGTGGAGGAGACGGGAATCAACTCTTATGGGCTATACGTTGATCGCCTCACTTTAAGGTAAGTTCATTGCAAAAGATTCAGGTAAGCATTTGGCCAAAGGAGGTAAGTAACTTTTAGATTCCTTTCTTTTAATTCTTTAATTTAGAACATCACAATCTACACTTCTTTTATCACTCCTTTTTCCATTTCTTTGTACATATCATTTCTAGTTTTCTCCATCTTCTTAATCTACCATCTTCTTCCTAATTCAACTTTTAACCTAATTTTTTCTTTTTCTTTTAAAGAACTAAAGAAGAACTTTAACCACAACTTGTAGCCTAAAAGAGAACTTACTAAAAAGCTTCTATCGCTAGTGCCTCCTTGTGGATCACGACACGCATAACCACTTGCTATTGCGGTAGAATTGAGTAATTTGCACTCTTTAATCTTTAAATCTGAAATTCTGAATTCTTGTGTGCAGGTTAAAACATCAATCAAATTTTGAGGGTTCTAACATAACTTAGGTTTTATTTTTATTAAAAAAATAATTTTTTTTTAACATTTTCTTTACTTTTAAAAAACTTTTTGAAAATAGAAACAATATTTTGACATATTTTTTGTAAGAATTAACTCAATTTTAAGGAATAGGAAAATCAAAATTAGGATTTCTTATACTTGGTCAAAATAAGATTATTTGTTTGAGTTTTAGGGGTAAGAAGATAATTTGTCAAAATAATTTAGTCTGATTTTTACCTTGATGAAATATGCACACTTCATATACTTACACACTTAGGGTTCAAAAATAAAGATTCTTATGCCTTAAAAAAAAGAAAAAATATAAAAGATAAACAAATCTAATTTGATTAGCTAGGTGCTTTGGCCTAAGCAAGCCTTAGTATTTATGCAAAGATGATTAGATAAGTTTGAGAAAAAATATATATATAAAAATCCTCTGATTAAGCTTGGTATTTGTGCCTAATAAAGCATAAGTATTCACGTCTAAAAGTGGTTCATATAATAAAATTCTTAGTTTTGTGGCCTTGTTTGCTCGAGTTCTTAACTCCTTGGGGTGTTTCTCACCCGGTACCCTAAGACCGTTTGGCTTGGGAGTCATCGATTAAAGGCTCGTTACATGGGCAGATTAGAAAGCCTAATAGAACTAAGGAAATATATATATATATATATGAATAAATGAGGCATAAGAGTTAGAGTTAAAGAACTCTTAGTCAAAATTTTCACAGTCACAAGGTGCATATGACTTAGGGTAAAGTAATAGACTAGAAGAGAAGTACAATTTGACTCCTTACTTTGATTGATAACAAATTTTTTGAATAGAGACTAAGTTTAGGAATGAAAAATTCAGTTTTCCTATAACTTATAGATTATTTAAAACTTACAATAATATTTCAAATATTTTTTCTTTCAAAATGTGTTTTCAAAATACTAACATTTTTATCTTTCTTTATGGATTTGTGTGGTGCAATCCACTGAAAACCCTCACGACATAAAACTCGTCCTCTAGGGGTAACCTAGCTCAATGCAATTGCTTGACCTGCGAAAGTGTCTAATATCTTTGGTTTTAGTTTTGTTGTTTGCTTGAGGACGAGCAAAAGATAGGTGTGGCGTGTGATCGTACACATATTTTTTATTCTTTTCATTACACTCCTACATTTATCGTGTAATAAATCTGCTAATTTCTTTGTCTTAAATGTCTATTTTTTAGAAGATAATAATGAAGAAAGAGGATAAAACCAAATAAATATCAGTTAAAATCAGATTTAACTGGATCTATTTGGTTAGCTGAGGACGATCCCAGATCTAGTTAGAACAAATCAAGGATTGAGGCAAATGTTTCAGCTGAAGATCAGAGCAAATCAGAAAGATAACACCAATGGAGACCAGTAAATTCAGATTTTTATAAATCCATTTTGGTTTGCTAAAGATCAATCGAGGATAATATCAAATACAGAGAGATAAATGGATAGAGAGAGATCAACGGATGAGATAAGGAAGTTTGACTCAGATTCTGACTGGATACATTTCAGTATTGAATCATACTTTCACTACCGAATCTCAAATCTGATGATTCAAGATGATCCAGAAAGAGGACTTACAGAGTTACAACTCTTATGTTGATCACTATTTCTATTCTGTCATTTGATAAGTAATATTCAGCAATCAACACGCCAACAAATTGCAGATCAGAACTGAATACCAGATCAAATCAAGTTTGGAGATAAGGGAGGATTCAAATTCAGAAATAGCCAGATTTTCTTATCTTCATACTCCTTTAATATCTGCATTTTTCTATAAATACCTGCAATCTAAAGCAAGGGAGAACGACCAATGCAGAGATAGAATTTAGTCCACTTTTTCATTCTTTGTAGTGTAGATTTTT
>JAVJIF010028887.1:0-49813 GCA_038442645.1 Agave tequilana | reverse complement strand
AATAAACCTCAACAGTCCAGTCAAATGGTCCATCTCTTGCGTTTCTAGTAGTTCTCAAGGTTGATGTTAATTTGCTGGAATTTCTGAATTGAGATTCCAGATTTATTTCCACATTTATTTTGATGTCTTGAGATTTTCCTAGATCGTGAATAATTGTAAAATACTACACAATGAATGACCACTAACATAAGCATTCTGTTGCTAGCAACAGAAAATAATGCTGCTTTTTAGTTGGTTTTTTCTTAATGCTATACAAAAAGAATTGTAACATCCCTTGCATGTTCATGGACAGATCTAATAGGAGGTGGGAACCATGTGGCAACTAAGCTTCTAAGGAATTATGCTACATGTATGGTCCTCTAAGTTCCTGAGACATCACAAGCTCCTATGAATTTGTGTATGAAACAACCCAACCCAGTCAAATACACCCTGTTGAACTTTAAGCAATGGTATGAAGAGATTTGAAATACATCGACATTTGCAATATATTAACTGCGATAACTAATAATAAGTTAGCACCCATTAAGGTAGAAGAATTCTAGCATGCTGCAGTTGTGAAAAGCAGATAGAAACAGAAAAAATCAAGATTATAGATTAAGCATGTTTTCACCTGGAGATTAATTGGTGTTGGTGGTAATTCCATGCGAGTAGCCATCTTCCGATCAGAGAAACTCACTCTTTTAAATGCATAAATTCTGAAACAGTGACATTTCCCAGTATTATCCACCACGCTTCATCTTTACCTGTGAATTACAAACTAAAGGCTCAATACCCATCCACTTGGTAGATCCAATGCAATCAGTAAAGAAGCCAAAAAAACCAGATTAAAAAAATAACATGACATTAGTCAACAAGTTAAACAGAGGTGATTACAGAAAAAGCTGGATTAACGTTAATACTTGGTGTATTACCAACTATCAAACTGTCTCTAGACCTTTTACCCCCCTTTTATTAAACAATGGGCAATTTTCAAATTAACCTTCATTTTAAAAATAATTTTAAAACATACTCCCTCTCAAAATAATAAGCAAAACTGACCTCTGACATGCCACATCGACGCACGTCTGCAACGGTCGACTTGCAGCGCCAACATGGCGTGACTCGGTGTTTTAAAAAGCTGGGGTTGACAATCCCGGAGAAAGTAGTATTTTTTTTGACGTTTTAATAAACTCCGGGGTTGACAACCCCGGAGTTCAAAGACTGCAAAATAATAAACAAGCTTGTGAAAGAACAAGCTTGCGATTTTTTTTGGTTTTATGGAACTCCGGCCTTGGCAAGGCCGGAGTTCCAAACAAACTTTTTTTTTCTCACAGTTTGAACTCTGAGTTGCCAACCATGGAGTTTGTTAAAAAGTCAAAAAAAAAAAAAAAAAATCTCCGAGATTGTCTATCCCGGAAATTTTTAAACATACGGCCCCAGCGAGACGCCACGTTGGCGCTGCGAGTCGACCGTTGGCCAACGTGACATGTCAAAGTCGGTTTTGCTAATTATTTTTAGAGAGAGTCTGTTTTTAAAATTATTTTAAATGAAGCTTAATTCAAAATTTGTCCTTAAACAATCTGTCACTTCAAAGGACAAACAAGCTGTATGCATCAGGCATGCATCCAAAGCCTTTGAGATGTGTTCTTTCTACAGTGATCCCTATGAATTCCTGATATTTGATCAAGAAAAGAACTACTTAATTACACCAAACAACAGCTAAGTGAAGAATGTGATAGAATACTTTCTGACCATGACAGAGATTGCATGGGCTAGAAATCTATATTATATAATTTATATTTCTTGTTGAATGGTTGGGAAAATGGCCGCTAGCTCTTGCGGATCTTTTCTATCTCTATGTAGTTGCTCTTTAGGCTAATCCCGGAAAGAATAGTCGGCCAGCCCACATCCATCCACACACACACCAAAAAAAAAAAAAAAAAAGAAACTCCCAATTCTCTCTTTCTCCCTTCCCGGCTCTCTCCTTCCTCCTCTTATCATCTCCAGCTCAAACTCCTGCTCCCTGAAGCCCTAACCTATATCATTCTGAAAGGAAAAAAGTGTGTTAGAATACAAATATATTACACTCAACTCACCAAAAGAGTTTTGTTGTGTGAAAGAGATTTTAATATGATATTAGAGTGTAACCCACAGGTCCAATTTGATGTGATTTCAAGGGAGGCCGCCCACCACGACCGGATCGACTGGGCAGCGCAGCGGATACGAACCACAGGATCTACTAAGGCAACTTAAATAAGAGAAGAAGAAGATATTTCAAAGTAGATAGAAAACCACAAACCATATAACGTGGTTCCACTGATGAAACAGATCGTGTGAACGTCCACGGAGAAGAGGGAGAAACTTTATTAAAACTTTAGGGGATACAATAAGAATTATTTACACATCACACTGAGAAGTACAAGCCCTTACTGGCCGCAAGAACAGCGAATCCTTATGGCTAAGCTTCTCTCACGAATTTCTCACATAGATAATTACAACCCCTACGAATTACAAATTCATAGGTTCTCTTGGAATACATTGAAGGCCACCCTAAGGAGTTATTTAAGACTATAGAACTCTCCTAATCCTAACAACTCATTCAATCAGAATAAAGAAAACTTGAATCCACTCGAACTCAAAAACACCTTCAATCAGAATAAAAAACCTTGATCCAACTCGAACTCAAACCGTTCCAGAAAAGGAAACTACCAAATCGACATTAATCAACCTTCAAAAACTTGAATCCAACTCGAACTCAAAACACCTTCATCAATAAAAGAAACTTGATCCAACTCGAACTCAAAACAGTTCCAGAAAAGGAAACTACCAAATCTGACATTAATCACCTTCACGACGTATTCACGTCATAATCCTAACAATATTCTCCTTGATTTCAATACGTCCAAGTCCAGAGCAGCCATCATGCTCCATATGCTCGCATCCACACACAATTGAACAAACTTGACTTCATCTCTATCTCACTCCCTCTTCTCCATAACCCCCTCACGGGGTTCACATCTTGATTAGTTCGATAAGTTCAGGCCTAACCTAAACTTTATTACTCAATGATCTCCTTGATCTACATAAATTTATGAGAATTTGCTCCACTATAGGATAACGATCTGGACTACCTTATGCGCGCCTAGTCCCAATCTCCCTTCGGGATACAATTGAACATCCGAACTCGAATCCATCGTAGTCTCCGATTGTTCCATAACCACCGCTTTTGAACCGAGGATAACTGCAATCCACCAACTATAACCTCCGAATTCCGCAACATATATACATTGCCGACACGTTCGGCTTGAAACATCACATGGGTCCTCTTTGTAAACTTTTATAAGATCACCTTTTGAACTGAAATAGAACCCTTGTCTATGTAGGGCTCTAAAGAGATGAGATTGTACCCTTGTTGGGAACATGAAACGTCTTGAAGAGTAGTGATGCATACATCATGAGATCGAAACTGGATTGTTCCTTCGCCAATCACCTTGGCTGTAGCAGAATTCCCGATGAAGACTTCTCCCCCTTGAACCGAAGTATATGAAGAGAACATCTTCCTATTGAAACTGATATGCTTTGAACATCCATAATCTATGATCCATCTATCTTTATTACCAACTGGTATGTCTGTAACAGATAGAATGTCGCATTGTTTTTCATTTTCTTCAACCAGTTCAGTGATATTAGCATCTGGTTATTTGTTCTTTCAACCAACACTCAGATCTAATGTGCCCCTTCTTGTGACAATAATTGCACGTCAAATTCTTGTGTTTAAGTTACCTGTGGATCTTCCATTATTACTCTTCTCCATTGAATAATGAACTTATCCGGATCATCATGATGAGACTCACCCGTCAATTAGGTGTCAATTTTGTCCTTTTTGAGCAGACACTGACCTTGATTGTTGACTTGCCTCCATAGATGATAGCTTTCCTAAAGCTCTTATATGAAGAAGGTAAAGAACACAGTATAAAAGCGCTTGATCATCTTCTCTCTTAACCTCTTTCTTATCTAGATCATTGATAATTGAGTAAAATTCTGCAATGTGAGACTTATAGGTGTCCCTTCATGCATGCGGAGAGGTTAACCGATTCGTCAACGACTTCTTCAGATAGTGATCTTAAAGTTGCTCCCATAGCGAGGACGCTGTTTTCTTCGTAGAAAACTCATCAACACTTCGTCCGCCAACCAAAGCTGATAGCTGTCAAGGCTTTCTCATCCAACTCCTGCCAAGTTTCTTCTTCATGTCTTCAGACTTTTTCTCCCTCCCGAATAGTGCTTTTTTTCAACCCTCTCTGGTAGGATGGTGTTCATCCTGATCTGCCACCTGCTGAAATTGATGATGCCATCGAACTTCTGAATATTGAACTTGATCGCGACATCATCAAGTTACCTTGCTCTGATACCAATTGTTGTGATTTCAAGGAAGGACGCCCCCACGACCGGATCGATGGGGCGGCGCAACGGATACGAACCACAGGATCTACTAAGGCAACTTGAAGAAGAGAAGATATTCCAAAGTAGATAGAAAACCAACACACAATATAACGTGGTTCCACTGATCAAATAGATCGTGTGTACGTCCACAGGAGGAGAAAGAACTTTATTAAACTTTGAGGGGAGTACAATAAAATTACTTAAAACTCACGCTGAGAAGTTACAAGCCCTTGATGGCCGCCAAGAACAGCGAACTCTTGTGGCTAACTTCTCTCACGAATTTCTCACTTAGATGAATTACACTCTTAGAAATTTCAAATTCATAGAATTCTCTTGGATACATTGAAACCACCCTAAGGGGTATTTATAGACCATAGAACTCTCCTAGTCCTAAACAAACTCCTTCAATCAGAATAAAAGAAACTTGAATCCAACTCGGACTCAAAACACCTTCGATTAGATTAAAGGAAACTTGAATCCAAACTCCAACTCAAAACAAAGAAGAAAAGAAAACTGTCAAATCTGACATTAATCAACCTTCACGACGTATTCACGTCATAATCTAACACAATTCACATCAGGCGTGCATTAAAAAATGGATTAGAGAAAACTATAACGTTACACAAAAAACTTAAGTATCAGAGCATAAAAAGGGCACTATACTTACGGGGACTTGTTAGAATATAGATATATTACTCTCAAGGTTCACCAAAACTTCAGAGTTTTGGTGTAGTGAAAGGAACTTTGATAGGGAGAGAATATCCAACACTGAAAATCCACATCCAAAACACCAATGGAGTCGCCCAACCCACCAGCCAATCACCCCTCACCCTTGGACCTCTCCCTTCCTATATCTCAGATGTCCCAAAGACCCCTCTTCCCTACCATGTATCCCAGCGAGCTGCGACCCCAAATATGGGGGCCTCCTTTGACAACAGCCTCAAGCAACAACCTTGTTACCCCTCTTCCCCATCGAAAAGGCTACTAGCACCCCAGCCTCAAATTCCTGACTTGACAAGCGAAGTTAGGGTTTTAGAGAAGTTTTCCTGATGAAGCTTGAGAAAAGGAAGCTTGATAGAACCAAAAATTTTTGATTTAGTCCAATAGCAAGATGACCAATACAAGTTTTGGCCAACACACTTTTACCTGACAAAATTGAAGGATGAATGTTTCTTGAATCCTCTTGTTGAAACTACACCAAACTCTAGACACTTGATGAAAGCATATTCTGGGCCATTCATGTTGAGTGTCTGAGTCGTTTATTGCGTCCTACACATCTTAAAACCTGTGTGGATCAAAAATCCCGCGGATAGAAAATCTTCTATCCAACAAATAATTTTTTTTATTCTTAGATAATTTTTTTTCAATCCATGTGACATTCGATCCACATGGTTTTAGCAATCACAAGATCACAATGAACGGATCAGATCATCAAATAGATGGCCAACCATTTACTTTCATCGATAAGTGCAAACTCCCCCCTCCAACGCCAAACAATAAAAGAAAACAAAAAAGAAAAAAGAAGTTGAAGCAGGCGATTCCCTTCTAATCCACTAAAGTAGCCACTTTAGTAAAAACTAAAAATACTCTAAACAAGCTTAGACATTTGACATGTAAACTACGTCAAGATCTAGACCTGCTTTGTAAGGAAAAAAAACACGCATTTCTCATAGCATCATGACGAGGACATCACCAGTGTTAGTTGTTTTTATGGCCTTAGTTCTTTTGAGTCTAACTGTTTCTTTTATTGTGCTTTAGTACCACATTGGTTATATCCGAGAAGTGCCCTTTTGTAATTAGTAGACAATGAATGAATACAAATCCTCCATTCATATTTTTTGAACTATGAGAGTTTCTTGAGGTTGGGGTGTGAAGCCCGTGACGTAAAGGGGTGTGAAGCCCGTAGTATAAAGGGTGCAAGCCCAAATTTTTTTTTCTTCTTTTACCTTAAGCCCTAATTTTTGCTTCGATTTCCTCATTACAAAAGCCTAGTTTTTCTTTTCTTAGTTGAAGTGATTGCGATCCTTCCGTGTTACATCAGTTTGGTATTAAAACTTCAGTTCCAATCCCTTCAATTTCCTAGATCCATTTCCCCAAAAAAATAATGTTAAAAATAGACTGAAAATCAAAAAACAAACAAAATAAATTACATCCCAAAAATTACCTTCGAAAATCCTAAAAAAAAATCAAAATCCCTATTGTTCGTCTTTCCCTCCCCCTCCAAATCCCACCCAAACCCATTACCTCTGCTACCACCATCGCTACCAACCTATCGCCTCCTTCCTCCCAGCCAGACCACCACCGCGGACACCTTCGCCGAGCCGAAACAGCTCTTCGCAGACTGCCTTGAACTGAAAATACTGTTCATCTTCCTCTTCGTCTTCGTCTTCCTCTTCATCACACGTTAGACCCACAGCCTCCCACCCACCTCACTCCACCCATCTTGATTACACCAGCAACAGCACCTCCTTCCACCTCGCACCACCACCACCCATTCAAGGACTCCCCCCATCATCTTTGATTTCGAGCTGAGATTTTTGTGCTCGTCGGCGAACTTCGACAACCACCACGCCATCCAGCACCATCGCTTCAACTTCACGCTGCCACTCTCAGGATCTCACCACAGCGGCCCCGCCACCACCACAGACTTCGCCGAGACGACTTCGCCACCGCTTGATCTCCTCGCCTTTGCCGATCTCCCTGTCGCCAGAGTTCAAAGAATTCACCCACATCATGAGATCGATCAGATCACCATTTCCTGTCGTCATCTTCTCCATCTACAGCCGTCGCCGACCACTGTAGATCCAGCTCTAGTCTTCATCGTCGTCATCACATCGTGCTCCGCCGCCAACACAAAGGGAGCCTGCAAGCCTAGTGTCGAGCAGAGTTAGAGGAACTTTGGATTATGAGTTTTATTTGGGTTTGATTTTGAACCCGACCCACCTGTTAAGGATTAACCAATTGGGTTTGGTTTTGGGTTAAATCCACAAACCCGACCCTAAACCCCACCTGCTCTGAGGTAAACCCGACTCGGTTTAAATCAACTCAGCTGATCCAGTGAGTCAACTCAGTCTGACTCAGTGTAGTCACTGTTCAGACTCAGTCCAGCAGCAATTCAATGCTTTCGAAGTTCATTCTGAGCTCGTTTCAAGCCCGAATCGAGCCATTTTAGAAGCAACAGACTCGTGAAGGCCAATACTATGCGTCTACATCCTTCTTGATTCTAACTTCTCATCTACTAGATTCAACTCAATAGTTCGCACAACAGCAGTCCAGAGTTTGTTTCTGGCCCGATTCGCGCCCGATTTGTGCCATTCTCGAGACAGTCATAATAACTTCCTATCACCGATGTTCAGGATTTTTGTGAGTGATTTCAATTCTCTAGTGTGGGTATTTCTCCGAGGATTCTTAGAGGAATTTTACGTTTGGGCATGAACTACTCATCCCTCAGGTGATACGCTAACTTAAACCGAATTGTTTGCTGTTAAATTACTTGCAACTACTATTTGGATTGCGATAATTTATTGGTTGAAATGCTATTTGCTTCTATCTAGTGGTTGCATCGTTGTTTGTCATTTTTCATCATTTTATGAGTACATTTTCTTTGCATTTAGAACTTAACTTTTATGACATTTTATTTTCACTTAGCACATGCATTTAGTTTACTTGACTCTAAATTCTCCACTGCATCTGCTATTTTACTTGATTTGCATTTGCAGCATCATCCCAAGTACTATAAGACCACCTCATAGACAAGTTAACAACCTCTGTCAGGATCATATGTCCGTTCAGAATTACATAGCCAATTTGAGGACTTAGCCGTCGTAGTGACGTGAACGAGCACCATTCTGGACTATAACTAGGTTTGTTTGAGAATTAAGGCCCAAAATAAGACGTGCTATGAACGCTGACTCCTATGAGTTACACCATTGAAGAGGCTTTTGATGTTGCATTAAAATCAGACTTGACTTTCAAAACGTTTGTCAATGCCAAGGCCGATGTTTTAAATGTGAGAGATATTGACATTATGATCATCAGTGCCTCTTGGAGAGTCAACATGTTAGAACTGTACATAGTAATGATGTTGACGATACAAAGATTGTTGAAAATGTTCACGTTTTTCTAAGACTGCTAATATAATTGAATACATAACAGTTGGTTCTGACACAGAGACTGTTGATGAGATCCACATGTCTTATGATAGTACCAGTGATGACGTGGATAAGATAGTTGAGCCTAATACACCCGCAACGCCAATCAAGTTATTCGAGTTCCCTTGTGCAGAATATAATTTTATGGTGGTTCAATCGATTCATCTTCTAGTGAGTCATCTGAGTTTTTTGCCATGATCCAGCAGATGGTTTCTAGTGCTTCCTCCTTTTCTAGTTATTTAGAGTTTGTACCTGAGTCCAATAATCTCCATCTGCAGCGTTAGATATGTGTCCTAGGCATCGCAGATATATCATTTCTCCATCTTTAGAAATTATATTTAGAGTGCCTACTGCATTGCATTTGTCTGTTGCATATATTGATGATATCACTAGACCGATAGCAATTTGTAATTACACCTACAAATTTGTTGCATACTCATATAGTATTTTGTAGGAATTTACATTTGATAATAAAGTGATGGTTACAAGCCAACCTGAGGCCGTGAGGAAGTTGCACACATGGCGTACAGATTTCGATAGAATTTTGAAGATGAGTGTTTTCATCGTTTACGAGTTGGACATTCTATGAGATCTTGTATCATTCTGTCTTCAGTAGGGATGATGTGCCTATGTCTGCTATCGTTGCCTTGATCGAGCTGTCATCTTTTACAGCTGATCTGTCACAGAGGCCAACTCTACCTCCACCACCATGGCCTCAATGTGATGTACCAGCGTTGTTGCCACGACCTCCACCTTGGCCCGACTAAGATGCTTCGTGAGGAGAGCCCTTAGTCGACAGGGTCAAGTTTCTCCCACCCCGGGGGAAATGATGAGGACATCACCAGTTGTTAGTTGTTTTTATTGCCTTAGTTTATTTTTGAGTCTAGCTATTGCTTTTATTGTGTTTTAGTATCAAATCGGTATATCCGAGAAGTGCCCTTTGTAAAGCCTATAAATAGGCCACAGACTTTTTTTACCAGTAGACAATGAATGAATAAAAATCTTCAGTTCATATTTCTTGAGTTAAGAGAGTTCGATGGTAGAAGGGATGTGAAGCCCATGGTGCAAAGGGTGCGAAGCTCAAATTTATCATTTTCTTCTTTTTTTCTTAAGCCCTAAATTCCGCTTCTATTTCTTCATTTCAAAACCCTAGTTTTTCTTTTCTTATATTGAAGGTGATTGTGATCTTCCCGTGTTACATCACATAAACTTCTTTTCATACAAATGATGGCGATTTTACACTTTGACTATAGCAATCGTTGACAACAAGTTGTGCACGACAACTTCTTTGCCGCTGGCAAGGTGAATTACTCCTTTTAATTTTGTTTGTAATCATTTTTAAAGGAAAGAATAGAATAAGAGCGATTCTTCAAAAAAAAAAATTGTCTCTGTTCAACATTGTTCTAATTCAATAATAGTGAATCTAGATTCTTCATTTGTTTGATTATTACTAGTCTTTTTTGGTTTTCCTGATTGTTAATTAATCTTCTATCAATTATTTTTTGTAGGGCTTTGGTTTTAATTATAGTTAATCAAGGACTTTACCTACCCCTCGCTCTCACATTGGCCATCCTCTAAATAAACCTCCTTTGTATGGACATACCCATTCTCTTCCCATGTTTCTTTCACATGCATACTATATACAACACTTGATTTAGCTATTATTAGAATTTAGAATAACTACAAACACCATGAATGGTATATCTACTGAATTTTGAAAATTTTCATCTAGATAACTAGATTTCTATATCACTCTCATAAGCAACTCTTAACACATTTAGATTTTTTCTATTTTTTAGTTTTAAGAGTGTATTTCTGCATGTGTATATATAAATTTATGTCAATATTAATTATAATTATTATTAAATACCCACTCTGCTTTAACATCTACTGACTGCTTTGCAGAAACTTTTCAGCTACACTCTGCTTTTTGCTATTTAGAATGCTTAAGATCAAGCTGTACTCTTAAATTATGAAACATGAATCAAAGTCAATAAAGCTCCACGAGGGAATTGACAAAAGTTTTTACAAGCAAGAATCAACTAACCAAAATCCTCTATGAGATGGTGCCAAGTTCCTGGTGAAGACAACTATGAGTTCAAGTGAGGGTTTTTCTAGAACCTTCAGTGCTGGCTGATTGGTAGGTAGGCCTAACAACTATAATCATGAATTCAAGGAGCACTTCATCCAATCACTAGAGTAGGAAAAAAGTCTGGATGGGAAGATATAATGATAGATTAAATATAGGGAATCCATCTCCAGGGCACAAAACAAGGCCACCCCACACGAACTCCAAGCTAGTCATTAGTCAAATAAATTCAAATTCCAAGAACCAAGCTCAAATGATGTAGAACAACATGTTCCATAAAAAAACTATGACAAGAACTAGATAAAATCAGCAGTTTGGTAAAAACAGAAATACAAGTTTACCTTGGGAATCGGGGGGCAAATGCTCTGGATGTCGACTGTTTAGCATTCATCTTTTCCAATTTAATGTTAAGGACTGGAGACCTGGTTCCTTCTGCATCTCCCCTCTCAAGCTTTAGTTTTGCCTGTACACGTGGAAAGTGCCCTAGTTCCTGCACAGTTAGAAGAAACACGTGAAATAATTGAAATAATACCATTGATCAATAATAGATTATACATCTACCAGCTATTTATTAAACTAAAAGGACTGTCATGTTAAATAAATAATATAGATGCAAAAATCTGTCTGTCCATTTCCCAATGGGAAACTTATAATCCAGATGCCCAGATCTAAAATGTAACAGTTGCATACTAGTCTTTACATTCACCTAATCTCTCTCTCTCTCTCTCTCTCTCTCTCTCTCTCTCTCTCTCTCTCTCTCACCGCGCGCGCGGAAATGACCCTTCAGGGTAGGTTCTTAACAAAAGGGGTGTAGGAATTTTGTGTTGGAACATCTTATAGACGATCCGTCCCGTTCACATTGATCTACATACTTTAAATAGTTTAAGAATGTGAGATCAAGAGATTTGAAAACTTCTTACTTGTGCAGCAAGTCCTTGCAAAATAAATTTTAAAGTGTGTAGATCAATATGAGCGGAGCGAATCGTCCATAAGATGCTCCACCGCGAAGTTCCTACAATCCTTATTTCAGAAATATAGGATCATTTCCTATATATGTATACGCACATCCTTAGCTGTAAAAAGATGTCCAAATGCAGCAGACAGCAGATGCACACGCATAAAGTATATATGTCCGCATCTACAATATGTTTATTATGCGGATATGTCTTGATGGGTTTCAGGCTTGGAAGTTTGTCTGTTTAACTCACTGCCATTTGTATCGTTTAGTTATCAATTAATTATTATTAACTACTTAATAGATTACTTAGTTGTGCCAATTTGTTTGATGATTTGACTATTGATATTTGGTATAGCTAATTGGTCTTACAGTTGACTTAGTGGATCTAATGAATGCTTGTAAGACATCAGAGCATGTTTTCTTAAACTTTCTACTCATGTTCACATTTTATTGTTCTCATGTTTAGCTAATTTGTTAGTAACTTCGGAGTATGCATGTTCTTTACTTGCAATTAACTGGTTGTTAATGTAGTTTATTTTCTCAATAGGCATGTATTATATGCAAACATAAAAACGTAGTTGCTACTGTGCGTATATACATTTCTGGTATTCTGTATCTTTTCCTGAATATTGTGGATTTTTCTGGTTTTACTGTTGTCACGTACTGATTCCTTCTTCCACAAATGCAACTGTACATGAGCCACATATATGGCGTGCATCCCGCCTGATGTGGGCATCCAGCTATGGCGCGTGAACCGAAGAAGACGAAGTCGCGCAACTCAAGTTTGATTCAAGCAATTCAAGGATTTTGATGTATTTTCTTTTTATTTTTTATTAGTAGTTGTATTTTCTTTTTAATTTTAGTGCCACATCGATTGTGGTTGAGAACTCAAACCTTGTAAGGCCAATAAATAAATACAGGCCAAATATTTTTATTTTGGATAATGAACAAGAAATCAAGTTGTTATTAGAGATTTGTTTTATCTCAAATTGTTTAGGATTTGAATTCCTAATTATTCTAAACAAATCCTAACCCTAATCTAATTCTCTCTCTTTCTCCTTTCCCGCAACCAACCCCTTCTCTTCTTCTTCGATCTCCCTCTCTCTCCCCCCCCCCTTTTCACACCAGAGAACCCACAACCCCAAACCACGCCTTCTTCCTCTCTCCTTTCACACGACAACACACCACCATCACCATTACCCTTCTTCCCGTCGTTGCTCGGCTCTCCCCTCCCTTTATCTCTTTCGTCTACTAGTAAGCACCGCCGCCACCATACCGAAGCCCCCACCACCGTTTTTCTTTCTCCCTTGCCTGCAACCACGCAAACCACCTAGCCTCATTCCTCCTCTCTGGCTCTTCCCAAGCGCCGTCGCCCGCCTACTGAATCGCCGCCAAACTCCCGCCCGGCCTCCTCCACTCTTGCCTGACCTCCTCGCCTCATCTCCTATTTCTTGTCTTCTTCAAACGATAACCCAACAGCCTAGCTTGAGTTCGTCTTCACCTTCGTACCTCCCCGCCGCCACCGCTCAGCCCCTGCGGCCGCCGCCGCCCTCGCCGACACTCCTCTCCCTGCCTCTGCGCTTGTGATGAGGCCACGCTGTCATCCTTGTCATCTTCAACAGTGTTGCATCAATTCGGGTTGAGAACAAGACCCTCACTTTGGGTTTAACTGATCAAACCCACTTCAGATTGGGCCCGACTCGCATTCAAGGAGAAGAGAACGGGTTTAAGTTACCTTACCCGCTTGCTACAGTAACCCGAACACGTGAACAATAACGTGTTAGCAAACAGACCCATTAGTGCACCACCCTCGTTTTCAGCCCGTAACTTCCAAATCTGGCATCCGATTCAAGCGATCTTCGTTGTGTTACGATCGTGATAACAAAAGCTTAGCATTGTGTAATATTTTCTAATTAATAATACTGCATTAATATATTTAAATATTTACCTGGCTTTATTTATTATTTTATTATTATTAATTAACTTGATTTATGAGTTATTATGAATTGTTATTTGTAGTTGTATTATTATTGATTATTGTTATTGTTATAGTTATTAGTACTGTTAATTATTATTATTATTAATTATTATGGTTATTATTAATTACTATAATTATTACTATTATTATTTTCTCTAAGCCCATTCAACTAAACCCATTTCCTTTCCCATTTTATTTTCTTTTCTCCCATTTTCTTTTTCTTATTTTCTGTTGCAGCCTTTGTAATGGGCCAGAAGCTGTCGTGGCGAATTGCAGAATCAGAGGATAAACAGAAAAATGGAGACAGAAGGCCTCTCTGATTCTGCAATTCGCCGCGACAACTTCTGGCCCATTACAAAGGCTGCAATAGAAAATAAGAAAAAGAAAAATAAAATGGGAAAGGAAATGGGTTTAGTTGAATGGGCTTAGAGAAAATAATAATAGTAATTAATAATAACCATAATAATTAACAATAATAATAATTAACAGTACTAATAACATAACAATAACAATAATCAATAAAAATAACAACTACAAATAACAATTCATAATAACTCAAAAATCAAGTTAATTAATAATAATAAAATAATAATAAATAAATCCAGGTAAATATTTAAAAATATTAATACAATATTATTAATTGAGAGATATTACATTCTACCCATCTTAACAAAAATTTCGTCCTCAAAATTCAATAAGGCGAGGAAAAATTATAAAAAGTGGATCAAGGTCAAAAGAATAGATATCAAGAAGATTGAGGAATTAAGAAAATCGACCGATATCAATTGTTGATAACGTCTTCTCGCTTTCACATCACTTCTGAGTGATATATGGATCCTACCATGCTTCCGCTACGTACTCTGATCTATGTTGTTGATTCGAGTCGGATAGCCAGTTTCAAGAGTCAAAAAAATTGGGAAAAGGAATCAAGTCAAGAAGAAAATACAAACCACTCTAGAAGGGGGTTGAAATCTGGAATATCAAAAGATTTAAGAAATGGATTTTCAAAAGGACAGGTGATTCTCAAGTGGACTCAACATCATTGTGTGTGTAGTAATATATGTATATTGCAGCGTGAATATAACTCGTCTCAGGTCACGGGTAAAAACTAGGTTCGTTATGTCGAAAATAACAAGTCGAACCAAGTTAAAACATGATATCAAAAAAACCCGGTTACCCATATTTTGGTCGAAAACTGGCTCTGATACCAAAAAAAAAATCTTGTCACGCCCTTCTTCCAAAAATACTTGGAAACGGAGTCGCGAGAGAGTCGGCGACGTATATATGCGAGGAGAATACCTCACGAATACACGCTAAGCCTAAAGTAACCCAAGCAAGCTATACAGATCAACTATAATAAATATAATTACTGCAATATAACATATAAATTTTCACACATGATAATATTATTTTATGAATAATTCAAATAGAAAAACTATTGAGTCCAAACTATAGAGAATCAATAGAATCAACAAAATGAAAAGGAAGAATGAACAATACAAAAGAGTCCGAGTGATCAAGCAAGTGGGACTCCACGCTCATTAGATACACACGATTTCTTAAGATACTTGCTCAGTAAAAAAATATCCACATACATAAATGTGCAAATTCAGGGGAGTCAGAGAACTCTCAATGAGTGTCTAAAACGAGGGAAGGTGCACGCGCATATTACGTGTGAGCATATCATGATATTTTTATAACTATACTAAATATCATGAAACTTAAATTAAAAGACAATATAACATAATATAACATCAATCAGCATGTCACAGTGTTAAGATACATGCACTACATAACTTAAGAGTAAGGGGATCAGTCTGTCACCATTATACTCGGGTGTTTATCATGGCATAAAGAAACATCACAAGCAAGCATACATCGACTACGATATATTATGTCAGTCTGTTGTTATTAATTAAGTTAGTAAACACCAATTGCCACATGCAGTAAACACATCTCATACGACGCCCACTACACATGTCAATCGGGGTCCTATGTTATTGAAACTGATCGATTGGAAACATTGTTCATGCTTTAGGTGGGTCCCATACATACCTGGGACCACGGCTAAACTCTTGGTGCTGAACTAGGTCATACCGCTAGGTAGTCAAGTAACATGTATAACAAGACATGTAACATGTATAAACAGGAACAGGACATGGTACCATTCACCCGCAGAAATCTTGCAGTGGAGCCCTCTTTCAGCTACGCAACTATATCCCAGGTCCACCCAAAATATAAACGTTATCTCCTCCATCAACTTTCCCAATCTCGGTATAAGTTGTTTAATGATCATGTTATTTAGTTTATCAAGCCCAATCAATGCGCATGTTACCTAAATCATTGAGATAATTCGATGATAGAACGGTAACGATATCAACAGTATAATCAGGATACATGATGTCAGTGAATAGGATAAGCAGGACGATGTCTTTACCATATAACAATATTTTTCAGGGACTTAGTAACATAGATAGTATAGGTTATCAGGTAAATATCAGGTACCATAACAAGTTTTCAAGTAAATCATGATATTGTTCAGAATCTGCAATATGATCTTTTGGAGCTTATTCATTATATGTTTAATATATGTAAACATGAATAGTAATCGACGTGCGTGAATCATAATTAGACATGAACAATATGTTTAAATATAAAATAATGTTTATTGAAACAAGGCTAAAACACTCACATAAAATGATGTACTAAAACACATAAATAAAATAACCAAATAATATAAACACTCCGACAACCTATAACAGTAAAATACACAAATAAATAAATACAATAATATCACGCCGAAAACAAACACTCACGGCCAATCGAATATAGAGAAATACTCAATAAAATACTCACATGAAATGACGCGATTTTGAATCTGAATCGACGTCTGGTCTTCACTGTATGTGTGCATGAATTATGGTGTTTGCATGTGTGTGTGTGTGTGTTAATTCATGCATATTATATTATGTGTGCATGAATTAGAGTGTGTTGTATACATGTACATGTACGTGTATGTATTGTATATGCTTGAGCGTATGCATGTGTACGTGTATGTATGTGGTATGTATGTGTACGAGTGTATATTCATATGAGTTCATGTGTTCAGTTGCGTGTTACAGCGATACAGACCCGCTCATGAGATCCGGACCGATCCGGATACGTGCTCGTTGTGGACCCGATACACTGGCGATTTGAGGACCGGCCCATGAGATGATTCGGAAGTTTGTACCGGTTCGTATAGTGAAGACCAGATGTCCATTCGAATCCAAAACCGTGTCATTTCATGTGAATGTTTATTTTATTGAATATTTCTCTATTATTTGATTGGTCGTGAATGCTTGTTTTCGGCGTGATATTATTGTATTTATTTATTAGGTTGTCATGAGTGTTTATATTATTTGGTTATTTTATTTATGGGTTTTAGTACATCATTTCATGTAAGTGTATTAACCTTGTTTCAATACATTATTTTATATTTAAATTATTGTTCATGTCTAATTATGATTCACGCACGTTGATTACTGTTCATGTTTACATATATTAAACATAATGAATAAGCTCCAAAAGATCATATTGTCGATTCTGAACAATTATCATGATTTACCTGAAAACTTGACTTATAATACATGATATTTACCAGATAACTAATATTATCCATGTTACTAAAGTCGCTGGGAAAAAAATCGTCCTGCTTATCCTATTCACTAACATCATTATCTTGATTACACTGTTGATATCGTTATCATTCTATCATCGAATTATCTCAATGATTTAGGTAACATGCGCATTGAATGATCTTGATAAACTAAATAACATGATCATTAAACTTACACCGAGATTGAGAAAATTGATGGAGGAGACGTTTGAATTTTCAGTGGACCTAGGATATAGGTTGCGCAGCCGAAAGAGGGTTCCATCGCAGGATTCTCGCGGGGTGACTGGTAGCCGTCATGTTCCTGTTTATACATATTATACATGTTACATGTCCTTGTATACATGTTACCTGACTGCCTAGCGGTTAGGGCATGGTTCAGCGCCAGGAGTCTGGGCCGTGGTCCCGGGCATGTACGAACTGACCTAAAACATGGACAATGTCTCCAACCGATCAGTTTCAAGAACATAGGACCTGATTGACATGTGTAGTAAGCGTATTATAGGATGCGTTTACTACATGTGACAATTGGTATTCGCTAACTTAATTAATAACAACATACTGACATATCATATCGTAGTCGATGTATGCTTGCTTGTGATGTTTCTTTGTGCCATGATAAACACCCAACGTATAATGGTGACAGACTGATCCCCTTTACTTTTAAGTTATGTACTGCATGTATCTTAACACTGTGACATGCTGATTGATGTTATATTATGTTATATTGTCTTTTAATTTCAGTTTCATTCATGTATTCATTATTTAGTATAGTTATAGAATATCATGATATGCTCACATGTAATATGCACGGTGCACCTTCTCTCGTCTTACACACTCATTGGGAGTTTTCTGACTCTCCTAGATTTGCACATCTAGGTATGTGGATATTTTTTGACTGAGCAGGTATCTTGGGAGATCGTGTGTATCTGAGTGTGGAGTCCCATTTGCTTGATCACTCGGACTCTTTGATATTGTTCATTCTTCCTTTCCATTTTGTTGATTCTATTGATTCTCTATAGTTTGAACTCAATAGTTATTCTATTTGATTTATTCATAGAATAAGATTATCATGTGTGAAAATTTATATGTCATATTGCAATGATTATATCTATCATAGTTGATCTGTATAGCTTGCTCGGGTTACTTTAGACTTAGCGTGTATACGTGGGGTATTCTCTTTGCGTATATGTGTCGCCGACTCTCGTCGCGACTCCGTTTCCAAGTATTTTGGAAGGGAGGCGTGACACATTGGTATCCTCCACAAGTCACTAAGATCTCTGTGGTTCTAAGTAGGTAACTTTTCTTAACCCGGTCTTTTATTTGTGGGTTAGATAAGAGTCATTTATTATTTTATTTAATCTATTGCCACCATATAGTGAGATTGTGAGCTTCTGTTTACCCATGTATTTGCTGATCATATATATTAATTGTACAACCTTTTGTCATCGTAACTAAGTAATTGCATCATTTTATTTTAGATTTAGAACGGTATGATTGTAACTGCACATTTTGTTAAAATTCATCTGTTTGCATATCAGTTTTACCTATTTTTCTACCCAGTCGCGAAGTTTTGTTTTCTCACTGATTTCTAATTCACACGCATACACATTTCATATCACTTCCCATGTGGTTCAAAGAGCCATGTGGTGGTGGAAGCGGGCAGTCTAAGTGTTAGGTTAGCTTGATATACATTGTCAGCCCACAACCCAAGAGTTTAGCATCTGGATAAAGTAGTTTATTTCAACCAGCAAAATATAATCAGGGAAGAACTACCCCTAAAATGAGGGAGGGCGAGAGAGGGTGGGTGTTTTTTGTGTGTGTGTGTGTGGGGTGTTGTTGTGAGTGTGTGTGTGGGGTGTTGTTGTGAGGGAGTAGATGGGGTGGGGTGTTGTTCGATACCTGTTTCAACACAGAAGAAGGAATCTGCTGGAGCAACAACTGCAATTTTCTACTAGGAAGATCCAATATCTCCTGGATAGCAGATACTCCGTTTCTGTTGAGAAAACTTAGAAGATCATCAGACATACAGGGAAGCATCCATAAAGATGAATCTTTCCCATACCATAAACCCTGGAAAGAAAAAAATACAAGTACTTAGGAAGAATCAAATTTCCATGAAGCATGTTGCAAACATAGTATAAGAATACTAATTGACAAGAAAATAAAACAGGAATTAAAATAAAACTCCCATAAACAAACTGAAAGCTTTGAATTCAATGAGACATGAGATTCCAAGGCAACTACCAACATAATGATCAATTCGTTTTTAAAACTTGTTAGTTATATTCTAAATGAGGAAGAAGTTCAATAACAGGTAGAGAAGAATTTTTTATATGATGTACTTTCATCCCAAGAATTAGTGCTCAAATTTAACAAGCATTTATTCTCTGACTTACATGGTACAGAAAATGCGAATAAGCATACAACAAACACAACAAAGACTTTGTCCAAACTTTTTGATGGTTGCCTAACCCTGTTCTTCGGTTCAGCTCCGTTGAGGATCATCTTCTCAGTTAAATTAACAACTATCATATACTGCCTCCAGCTTTATTACCTCAGGTCTACCTCCAGTCCTCTTAGCTTCATTAACTATGATCTTAACATTTCATCTAACTGAAGCACCTCCAATGCACAAAGCCTGACCCATCTCCATAAGCATTATACTCCTAATTCTGAAAAGATCAGTCAAATTTATGACATACAAACCATTTCATCACTTCTTTATGCATAACTTTTTGTTTTCACCGAAGCACATTAAAGTTGGGTGAACTCGACTTCAAGAAATAGTTCAATATAATAAATGGAACAGATACAAGACAAAAAATTAGATGAAAAAACTAACTATAATGCAAAACTGGGTCAATATCCAAATGCATGATCATTACTCATAACAAAGGAAAAAGGAGAGCCGTACCTGCATGACCATTTGCAAAAGATGCATGCAAGTCATTGTACTTGAAAGCCATCCACTATTGGCACAAATATCAATCATAGCCTGAATTATACGAATGCTTTGATCAAGAACAGATTTTAAGTCAGTGACATAGTCACTAATAGGCAATTCAATTCGCGAGAAGTGTGCCTGCAATAGAAAAAACTGGTTGGCTAGTAGAAAAAAACAATGCTGCGATAGCTGTGTATCACCAATCTGAACTATATGCATACCTGGAAGAGCAAATTTGCTTTCACATGTGGGTCATCAAGGTGGTGTTCGTCAACCTTATAAGGGACTCTTTTGGATAATGCTCCATTGAGGTTGTCCTGTTGCCAATCAATAATAGTTTTATTGATTCATGAACAGCCATAAACAATTGATATTGTTCCATAAATGAACAACAAAGCTGGGCATGAACACTAACAATAAATGGAAAATAAAAATGACTAGGGACTAAACAAGAATTATATTCCTAACATTCGGTCCAGTGCATAAAAGGTGGGTCGTGATAGTATCATAACGAGTGCAATCATAATGTCCTAAGACCAACAGATAGACTCATAGACTAGAATAGACAGTTAATTTAGGAAAGAAATTAAAATCATTTCATATTATCGCCAGCCCACAGCAAGATGAATGGGCTAATCAATAAGATTAATTAAAATCAGGTGATGAAGAGCCAAAGAGAGACTTTCTGAGAGGTCACATGTTCTGGAAAATAGGACATCAGGGTTGGTTTTTCATAATTCAGCATTGCACCTCAACAGGCATTGTAAGAGCATCAAATCTTTAACATGCATTTTAGAATGTGATGACAGCAAAATATTGATCCTCCTGTCATCAACTGCACGCTTCCGCCGGCAGATTAGCAACCCGTGTGTAAGGAGCCTGCTGGGCATGGTATGTTGCTTTCCCTGCCCTTCCATTTTAGTTTGTAAGGGCAAACTAAAATGAAAAGGTGTGATAAATGTTGGCAGAAGTGGAAAAAAAAAAGTGTGACCCTCTACCCATAGTATTGTAATGAATGCTCACCCAACACATTCACACAAGGTCACAATTCATACAACATGATCATCAAAGTCATTCCTATTAATAAAACTATACCTTACCATAAACTGAAGAAAGAAAAAAAAAATCAATGACAGTTATTGAGAACCCCCTTGAAAAAAAGGTTAAATTTACTCCTTGAAGAAAAGTTTGATGCGGAGCAGGGAAAAGATTGATCTAAATGCATCCATTTTATGTGATAGTAACCTCATGATGAAGCCAACCATACCTCAAATTTCAAATTCATATAAGATGTCTTGAGTTTTAATTACTTTTAGAGTAATTAAGATATGTTGCTGTTTGTTTTAGAACTGCTTGTTTTTAGCTGTTTTAAATTAGACTGAGTTCCATTTTCTTATTTATTTATCAAAATTAGGTTGACCACAAGTTGTTAGATGAATAAAGTTCTTTACAGGTAGCAGACAAGTGAGGGGAGGAATGATTGTTTTGAGTGGATAGAGGGAATGATTTGAACATTTTAGTTTCATCATATTGTGTATTGTATTTGTATAGAATTCTTAGAGAAGGCATCCAACTTCAATGTGAGATGCACTTTAACATTTATTTCCTTCATTTCATCTTATGCTATTATAAATGCATGAAATTAGTCATTGGGTAGATATATATACAAGGTAGGGTAATCAAGGTGTCTTTGTCTTGTGGAGCTATAATAAGGCATGAAATTAATTGCTTGATTGATATATCTAATAGGATATGTGATCAGCACGATTTTACATCATTTTTATACTCCTAATTATCTATTATTTGTATATAAATAATGCTACTCGGGTATATTTGATTGAATTTTACAGGAAACAGGTAAAAGAAAGAGAAAGAGGAATCTGGTTACTTTCAGCAATTAAATCACGCAATTTGTAAAAGACTGAGGATGCTTTTCGAGCATGTTGTGGTGTTTTGGCCATAACTTTGGCTACAGAATCTCAAATAAGGTCATTCAAGATGTCTACAAAATGGGAATTCGAAGATCTACAAATTTGGTGTTGAGAGTTTTTGCTGATTCGACCGTTTGACCACTCAAAATAGTAAAAGAAGTTATCTTTCTAATTCTGAATTAGGGTTGGACACAATTATGAAAAAGATGAAGGGCTTTTATGTAAAATCTGTATATTATATATAAAAGATGAAGGGCTGCTCTTGTAGGGGGAACTTTTAGGTTTTTTTATTTTTTCTCTTTCTTCTCTCCGAGGCGGCTACAGAAGGTTTTATTTATTTTTTATTTTTTTATTTGCCGGCCATCATGGCCCTTGTTTTCGTCAGTTTTTATAAAAAATAAATTTTTTTCTTCAGTGCTCCAGTATAACTTCTTTGCAGTGAAGTTTTGAAGTGAGGGATTAATTTGTGTGTGATTATTTTTCTTTTGTGTCATAATTGCGTCTTCTCGGCTTGGAATGAGTGCACGAGTGGGTTGCTGCGCTGCCAAAGTAGGTGGGGTCCACAAGCCCCCGCGGGCTTCTGGCTTTCTCGAGTGCAGAGTAACACCTACATGTTAATGAATGGTGCCTTTTGTTCAGTTATCAAAGGCAACAAGTGGTGGGACCCATGTGGGGCATGTTGTTGTCTTATGCAAGCTTGAATGAAACAAGTTGGTGGGGTCAAGCGTGTTACTGTGTACGTGAGTTAAGTTCTTAGGAGTATTAGTTTAGATTAGTTAGTTTATTTAATTAGTTAATTAGTTTCATCATTTGCTTTATTAATTTAGTTTCTTTAATTAATTTGGTTACTCTATCATGTATTATTTATTAGATTATTATGTTATTAAATCATATCATGAGTAGCTAATTTAAATCAAGTGCTTAGGGGAGATGAACCTTAGACTTAATTCTTGTGGACGAGTCAATTTTCTATCTATGACTGTATGCACACCAATTAACTTATAACTTTTAGGAGATTATTTTTAGAGTCACTAGTTATTTGACAAGGTATGTATCAATAGTCAATGGTCATGCTTAGGCTTTTACTGCTTTTTTGCTTTTAATTTATTTAGTCATTTTACTTATCTTTGATGGACCATGTGATGCAGACAATACTCGTGCTTATATATAGTGTTCAGACTTAATTTGCTTATTAGAAGTAGAGATTTTGGTGAGTAACAACAGACTGGTTGGAGATCAAAATTGACTGCTTGATGACAGTTTAGGAGATTCAATCCTATGTGCTTGATTTCTCAGATTGATATTTAGTTTAGAAACTCACTCAAAACCCACAAATCTTTTGACCAATTTGCCTAAAAGTGTTAAAACCAAAAGAACCACCTGTCATGTGGATCGACCCTCAAGTGATGTAAACGATCGACCGTGCAATTGCGTTTATTTAAAACAGGAGAGCAAAATCTCCCCTATCAAGTTTTCGGCGCCGTTGCCGGTGACACAGTGTTCTATCTTTAGTTTTGACACTTTTACTGGATTGTAAAAAAAACTTTTAAAAATTTAAAAATTCAAAAAAAACAAATTCAAAAAATTTAAAAAAATCCTTTCCCCATGGCCTATCCAAATTCATTTGGTTACGATCCATTTTATTGGCCAGACCCTCCTTTCCATCCACCAACCTCTCTTCCAGACTTTAATGAATACTTTCATCCTATGAACTACTCATTTTCCTCCGACCATCAAATGATTTGTCATCACTGTCAAGATTCAAATCATCCTTCAGAACAGTGCCCTTCGACAGAGTATTCGTTAAGACTAGATCAAAATCAATTCCACACATTTCAAGGACCTACGAGCGAGGCTTATCCATCAAACTTCAATTCAAAGGGTTGAAATTATTCTCAATTTTCATGAGATCAATCATATCAAAATTCTCAATCTAATTGGTCCTATACTGAACTATCACCTCTATCTTGGGGATTTGACAATGATCATGAGAAACTGATGAGCACATTAGAGGAGAGTTTCGAATCCATGCAACAGACTATAGTCGAAACCAATCAGCAGTTAAACGAGGCATGTGCTCACATGGATAAGATAATGACTCATCTCCATCAACCTGTTTCAACACAAGTCCAGATCAAGTTCAAGAGTTCCATCAACTTTCGCAAATTGAGTTCAATGGCAATCAGGTGGACAAGGAACCAACACTAGAGGAAGCTTTTGAAACTTTCAGGCAAACTTCAAAGCAAGTGCTCTATGACATTAGAGACTGCTTAAACATGCCAACAAATGAGTTGTGGTTAGTGAGTAAGAGAATGATCCCTTTTCTAGTCAACTAGTTCCTGAACCAATATCGACTCGACCCATATCAATTCAAGAGCACATCAACTTTCATAAAATGAACAAATCCAAACTGTTAGACCCGAAGAGCAAATCGTTGGCCATAGTGACATGTCTAATTATTCCATCAAGAAGTCCTTCGAGTCCCCATTATTTCATCTTAATCAATTTGAAGAGCTTGATCATGAGAAGCCTGTTGAGGAAGTTGTGAAGGTCCATGAGCTGTACAAACTTGATAATAATCCTCGGTGTCTGGATGAAGCGATTAGAAATTATTTGGCTATACATACACCTCATGTGGAGCTAGTTGAATCTTATTGTGAGGATGAATGTGATAGTGATAAACTTTTACTTCAGGAGAAATTTGAGGATAATGAAAAGACAAGTGTTGAGGAACAGAAAATATTATCCACTCATATGGAGAAAATGGAGCACACAGATCAAATATGCGAGGATGCCTATATGGATAATGAGTCTTTATTTATTAAGGAGCTTTTTACTGAAGAGTGTGATCACAATGGTGAGAAAACATGTGATGAGGATCTTGAGTTTAGAGTTCCCTTTGAGAAAAGAAATCTCGATTTGAGTATCTTCACTTTCGATGAGCCAATCAATGATCATGCTTTTGAAAACATGATTCAAAAATCTCTAATTGATCAAAGCTTTGAAAACCTATTTGAAGACAAACCCATATTTTTGGCTGAATCAGTTAAGGATGCTTTGGTTAGTTACACACCTCCAAAGAAAATTGTTGATCTAAGTTTTGAAATGATGTTTGAGGACGAGCTTAAATTCATAGGAAATCATATTGTAGACACTCCAATTATGTTGTGTGATAATGATGACATTATAAGAAAAAAGGTGTGAGAAGAAGAGAAGGAGAAGATGGAGAAAAGTGATAAATAAGTTGAAGAGGATGAAATTAAAGATGACAAAAAAAAATTAACCTCTCCAATTTGTCCCATGAAGAGAACCCATTGGAATGATGGGAAGCAAGCTCGAGGGAGTAGACCTAGAAAGATTTGGGTGTGAGAGAGATGTGGGATTGGACATATGTAAATATTTGTTTTATTTTTTTTAGTTTTTGAGTCTTTTTATCTCTCTTTTAGTTAGTGAGTCAGTTTTAGTGAGCCTTTTATTTATCTCTTTCTCTAGCCTATGTGCCGAGTTTATTACAAGTGGTACAGGATAAGTAAGGAGACATCCACCACACACAGGGAGCATTTTTGTTGCTTCGGCAGCTGAGTTCTCTAACGCACTGTGAGTATTTCTAATTCTAACATACTTACATTTTTATACTTTTTTATGCTTGGATTGCATGATCATCATGATTATGTGCATGTTTTGAATGTGTAAATTACATGCTAGATTCTTTTTATCTCTGTATTCATGTGTGTGCATGAGAATATGACACAGTTTAGGTGTGGGGAGATTTACATATTTCTTTTGTTTTAGGAATTTTTTTGGTTTTGTTTTGGTTTTAGGATTTTTGCTTTATTTTCTTTTCTTTCTTTATCTTTATTTTATTTTAGGAGTCTTGTTAAAAATAAAAAAATTTGAAAAATTTGAAATTTTTTTTAATGATGGTTAGCTAGTATGTGAGTGATTTAGAATTCATGAGTGAATTTTAAAAATAAGATCAAAATGAAAGAGTCATAAAATCTTAAAATAAAGATTAAAATCTAGAACAAACATACCATCTAAACTTAGTCTAAGTGATTATGTAACCAATAGCACTTACACTATTAAGTTCATAAGCTTGGAATATTGATTACAACTAGAATAATAAATTAAAAAAAAAGGATTTATTATATAGTAAAATATTATTAATAAGTCTTGTCTTGTGGCTTCAGTTGCTTAAGTAATTAAGTCCGTAGGAGTGTTTTTACACTTATTACCCTAAGACCATCTAGTTTGGGTGCATTGGCCTAAAACTCGCGACATGGGTAGCTGAGAAAGCCAAATAGGACAAGGCTCCATAAAAATATAATAATTTTGATTATCAATTAGTTAGGTGCCTTGAACTCAGGAAGCCTCGGGTATCTACGCGAAAAAAGTTAAAAGTCCTGAAAAAAAAAAAAAAATTTTGTTATCACAAAAACAAGCATGAAAGTTGTAGTTAAATATTCCCAAGCTTGAGAACTATATCATGATCTCGAGGTGCATAAGATCTGAAATTTAGAATAGGTTGTGTAAAATTTTAGATTTGAGATTTTATTTTATAGCTGATATGATTTCTTAAATCGAGATCTACTTGAAAATGAAATTCTTGAAAACTTGTGATCTTGCTAACTGGTTGACTTGAGTAGATAAAAAAATTCCTTTCTTGAGTTTCGGTTATCCTTAGTTTATTTTGTTTATTCCTTAATCTCATTCTTTTATAAATTTTGTGGGTGTAATCCACTGAAAACTCTCACGAGACAAAACTCGTCCTCTATGGGTAACGTAGGGGTTTAACGGTTTGTTGCACGTGCTAAGTGCAACCGTGATTCCTACGAAAGTGAGTTAGAATAGTTTAGTTTTTCTATTTTTTGGTTTTTAGTTTTTCTTTTTATTAGTTTTGCTCGAGAACTAGCAAAAGATAGGTGTGGAGGTATTTGATCAGCTCAATTTTACATCATTTTTATGCTATTAGTTATCTATTATTTGTATATAAATAATACTAGTCGGGTATATTTGATTGAATTTTGAAGGAAACAGGTAAAAGAAAGAGAAAGAGGAATCCGGTTACTTTTAGTAATTAAATCACGCAATTTGTAAAAGATTGAGGATGTTTTCGAGCATGTTGCGGTGTTTTGGCCATAACTTGGCTACAAAATCTCAAATAAGGTCACTTAAGATGTCCACGAAACGGGAATTCGAAGATTTACAACTTTGGTATTGAGAGTTTTTTCTGATTCGACCGTTTGACCACTCAAAATAGTCAAAGAAGCTTTTTTTTCTGATTCTGAATTTCGGCTGGACACAATTATGAAAAAGATGAAGGGCTTTTATGTAAAATCTGTATATTATATATAAAAGATGAAGGGCTGCTCTTGTAGGGGGACTTTTAGGCTTTTTTATTTTTTCTTTTTCTTCTCTCCAAGGCGGCTACAGGAGGTTTTATTTATTTTTTATTTTTTTTATTTGCCGGCCATCATGCTACAGGAAGGAGCGCTTGTTTTCGTCAGTTTTATAAAAAAATAAATTTTTCCTTAGTGCTCCAGTGATAACTTCTTTGCAGTGAAGTTTTGAAGTGAGGGATTAATTTGTGTGTGATTATTTTTCTTTTGTGTCATAATTGCGTCTTCTCGGCTTGGGATGCGTGCGCGAGTGGGTTGTTCCCTGCCGAAGTAGGTGGGGTCCACAAGCCCCCGCGGGCTTCTAGCTTTCTCGGGTGCAGAGTAACACCTACATGTTAATGAATGGCGCTTTTTGTTCAATTATCAAAGGTAACAGCAAGTGGTGGGACCCATGTGGGGCATGTTGTCTTATGCAAGCTTGAATGAAACAGGTTGGTGGGGTCAAGCATGTTACTGTGGACGTGAGGTAAGTTCTTAGGAGTATTAGTTTAGATTAGTTAGTTTATTTAATTAGTTTCATCATTTGCTTTATTAATTTAATTTCTTTAATTAATTTGGTTATTTATCATGTATTATTTATTAGATTAGTATGTTATTAAATCATATCATGAGTAGCTAATTTACTGCAAGTGCTTATTAGGGGAGATGAACCTTAGACTTAATTCTTGTGGACGAGTCAATTTTGCTATCTATGACTGTATGCACACCAATTAACTTATAACTTTTAGGAGATTATTTTTAGAGTCACTAGTTATTTGACAAGGTATGTATCAATAGTCAATGGTCCATGCTTAGGTTTTTACTGCTTTTTCTACTTTTAATTTATTTAGTCATTTTATTTACATTTGATGGACCATGTGATGCAGACAATACCATGTGCTTATATCTAGTGTTCAGACTTAATTTGCCTATTAAACGTAGAGATTTTGGTGAGTAACACAGACTGGTTGGAGATCAAAATTGATTGCTTGATGACAGTTTAGGGGGATTCAACCCTAGGTGCTTGATTTTCAGATTGATATTTAGTTTATAAACTCACTCAAAACTCACAAATCTTTTGACCAATTTACCTAAAAGTGTTAAAATCAAAAGAACCAAATGTCCCTGTAGATCAACCCACAAACTGCAAACGATCGACCGTGCATTTACAGTTATTAAAACAGGAGAGCAAAATCTCCCCTATCAATATGGTAAAAAAAAGTGCCTTAATCTTGTGCAAGCATTACCACGCCCCGCAACTATTAATTTCGGATTATCAATTTGACTTTTTATAGTGTAGAAGAAGTGGAGTACAAGAAGTCACGCATGCTTCGTTCCTAAACCACTTGGTCAAGGAAAACGACAACCACCCGGAGATGAGTCTTCACGAGAAGGAGAATTGGTAATGACCGATAAGGAGTGTATCCTAAGTATTATCATATTTGTATTTGTTTCAATCTAGTGCGTGCGAATCGGACTACGAATATTGTTCAATATACAACCCAATATCCATATTTGCTAAAAGAGAATACAGATTCAGATTGAATATGAACACCAGCTGCATGAAAGTCAATTATTAGTGATTAATGAATACCCAAAAGTTGGAAGAAAGAAAAGGTAATATGATGCAGACATCTATTCAAGATGAAAGAGCCAAAGAGTTGAATCCAAGAAGTCCTAATCCAAGTCGAAGTTGTAATAGGATTTGAGATTTTTCTTTCTTCATTTTTATTTTTTGTTTCTTTATTTTGGTATTTTGATTTTCTAAATTTTAGGATTGTAATTCTATTTAGATTAGGAGTTTAAGTTTAAGTTGGACTCAATTTGTAAAAGTCTATATAAAGGCCCCCTATTGTACCAACAATGAGCAATGAAGAATTTTGAGAATTTTGTGAAATTGATTCACTCAAATTGCTTAGGAATTGATTCCTATTTTCTTCTCTAATTAAATCTTAGCATAATCTTTTTTCTCATTTTTCTCTTTTTCCTCACCCGTGCACTGTTCCTGAAGTCAATAGCAACACAAAACTTTTCCCCACCTCTTTTTTGTCCTCTTCTTTCCTCCAAATAGCAAAATAACATCCCATCAAAAGATCCAACAAGGCCTCCATCCTCCTCATCTCCTCAGCCTAGCACAGCCAATCAAAGAAGAACGCCTTAGCCTCCACCTGCAACAGACAAAGAAGCAAAAAAAGTTAATTTGAGTTTCAATTTCAGATCCAAACCCATTATCAAAAAAACAGACCCGTTAAGCGACTCTACTTCGTTTTCGGGCCGTAACTTTCGCATCCGGGCTCCGTTTCAGGCGATCTTGGTACTGTTACGATCGCGACGACGAGCTCTACGCATCAGTACCAACTCCGAGATATTTCTGTAATCATCGGTAGGTAAATTTTCTTTAACACGGTTTATTTATTTGTGGGTCAACCGCCTCTAATATTTTATCAAGTTAATCTACTGCCACTATACTGTGAGTTTGTGTGCGTCTGCTATCTTGTATTTGCTGATCATAATATTGATTATACAAGTTTTGCCTTCGTAACTGAGTAATTGCAACACTATATTTTAGATTTAGAAGGGTACACCTACACTTGCACATTTTGTTAAATCAATCATCCTGCATTATTTGTTTTAACTATTTTCCGACCCAATATCATTTTGCTGGTGAAACGTGGCGAAGTTTGCTTTATCACTAATTTCTGATTCACTCGCATACCACGTTTCACATCAATTTGTATCAGAGCAGAGTTGGCGTAGGATTTACATTTAGGCACTTCTAGAAATTTTACCGCTTTCTTTGCATTAAAAAAATAAAAAAAAATAAAATCATCTAGTCTAAATTTGCATCTCTTCATCCTCATTTAAGTTTTGCATAGTGCATGCCCATCCGTAGGTCACCCATATCTGTCAGAAGAGTAGCGAATCTCACATCACCCCAATGGATCCCCAACAGGTTATCGCAATGTTCGCCGAGATAAATAGGGAGCTGAGCAAAGCTATCTCAACACAAATAAAGTGTACAGTACAAGCCACACACAGAAATGATAGAATATGAGATCGCTATATCGAGCGTCAGATGAAAGAGAGCAGTATAATAGTACAAAAGTCACATGATTATAAAATTAATAAAAGGATACAAGACAAATAATATCGAGAGTCAGATAATAGCAGATCGAGCAACATAATATAGATAATTGGCAGATCGAATAACATGATATAGGAAAACATATTGTTCAAATATTTTAAACTCTTCACAACCATAATATTAATAATAATAATACATTAAGCTATTAGATAGCTATGCGGAGCTGAGCAAAGCGGAAGCGTATCTAGACATATAACAATTATGATAATTATTGCACAATCAAGCGAAGCTAAACAAGGCTGAAGTGAAGCTAGCATACAGCGCTAGATGCCATCTCGCTCGGTATGGTTACCGTTCGTGGCACAATTAAACGCACACGACGATAGGAGCGTATGAACGCTATGTTAGCGCACGTGACGAAACCACGCACACGGCATAACTACGCTCGAACGGAGTTAGCGGTAAAGCACTGAACGCTAGGCTCGCCTACCAGGCGGAGCATGAAAAGCCCGAAGCGCTAAGGGCGACCATGAAGGGTCAGGCAAATAAGAGAGAGCTCAGAGGTTGTATAAGAGTATCTGCATAAGAATTAGTACCAACACACGCTTATAAACAGATAACAAATAGACTGTACGTAGAGTGATGGAGCCCAGAGGCTAAATGAAAACCACAGGGTGGTTAAACTCGTCCCTGCAGCTATCACTAAACCCAGAGGATGCAAGGCGAAGAAACCTATTGGGTAGCCCGGGGCTGAGCTGACCCGAAGGCCGAGCAGGCACCTATAGAAGTGTTAGTGCCAAACACACATACCAATACAGTTAAAGGAACATAGCAGATAATAATGACTAAGCATATAGACATGCGAGCTATGCAGTGCTAGGGCAAGGTTAGCAAGCAGCGTTAATCGCTAAAGCGATGGCAGAGCTATACATGTGTAACAAGAAGAGTGTCTAACCACTACATCATCGTACACGTCAAAACTCTTGTGAATCTAGTGAATAAGCGCTGAGTGCTAAGCTCACGTCTAGGCGAGAGCTGATTTGAGCCCGGAGGCTAAACGACCACAAAGGGTTGACCACGCATGGTAATCAAGCAGTAATAGGACAATTTCACAGGCAATGCATATGTATAGGTATTTAGCTACACTAATACAAGCATTCGTCACAGATCTACTACATATGCAATCCTAGGCACTCGGCCACATACACAATCAGGTACATAGTCCAATACACAATACATAAACATGTTTCCAGATATAACACATACAATTCCAATCACAACCCCTAGATAGTACACAACACATGTCCAGATGCCAATTACAACATACCATACAAAGAATGATTAAGCCCAAAACAAAGATGTAGGCACTCGTCTAGGAAAGGTCTCGGCACGAACGCTGAGAACACAGGGGAAGCTCGCTCCTGGCACGAAGAGAGAGAGATCTAGTAGAGAGAAGAAAGAGACAGAGCTAGAGAGAGAAGAGAGACAGAGAACCAAAAATGGAGATAGACAGGGAGGGAGAGGGAAGAGAGACTGCACTTAGAGAGATCAAAACCAGACCCAGAAGAGAGGAAGAGAGAAGGCCAAAGGGGGGAGAGAGAGCTGGCTGACGATTGGCTGGCCAGAGGGTGGCCAGCTGGCCCGAGTGGCCAGCGGCCACGGCCAGAAAGGAGAAGAGCTAGGGGAAAGGAAAGTGAAAGAAAAGAAAAAAGAAAAAGAAACGGGATGGAGAGAAAGGAGATTAAAGGAGGAAAAAAGGGCGGCGCCTGGCTACGCACACTGGCCAGGGGCAACGCTGGAGGTAGCGGTGGTGCTGGCCAAGTGGGAAGAAGAGAAGAAGAGAGAAGAGAAAAAAAGAAGAAAGAAAAGAGAGGAAAGAAAAGAGAACAGCGCCACCGGGGGTGGCACCCGGGGGGGTCGCTGAGGCAGTGTTCGCAATCTCGGTCGAGTCCGACTCGACCGAGTCGACCGACTCGTATCCGACTCGGCGTGGTCCGAGATGACTCGGATGCCCTAGTCATTTAACAGATCCGAGTCGAACCCGGATCGGTTTCGACTCGGAGCCGACTCGGCCGACTCGGATCTGCTGAAAATGCCGTGGCTTGTTGCCTATAAAAAGAGAAAAAGGCAAAAAAAAACATATACTTACATCTCTTTCAGATCCACCATCGCTGACTGAGGGCTTCGCCGTCGCCGTTGCTCAGTCGTCGTCGTCGCTCCGCTGGTACTCCCTTTCTCCCTCTGAGCTCTCTCCCTCCCTCAGTCTCTCAATCCTCTCTCTCTCTCTGTCGATCTCTCTCCCTCTCTGTCTCTCTCTCCCTCTGTCCCTCTCCCAACTCTCTCTCCATCTCTCCCTCTGTCCCTCTCTCTCCTTCAGTCTCTCTATTTTCTCTCTCCCTCTCTCTGGCAATCTCTCTCCCTCTGTCCCTTTCTCTCCCTTACTCTCCGTCGATCTCTCCCTCTCTGTCTCTCTCCCTCTGTCCCTCTCCCTACTCTCTCCGTCTCTCCCTCAGTCCGTCTCTCTCCCTCAGTCTCTGTCTTCTCTCTCCATCAATCTCTCTCCGTCTCTCTCTCCCTCTGTCCCCCTCTCTCCCTCTCTCTCTGTCGATCTCTCTCTCCATCTCTCCCTCTCCGTCTCTCTCTGTCCCTCTCTCCCCTCTCCGTCGATCTCTCCCTCTCTTCCTCGGTCTCTCTGTCTTCTCTCTCCCTCTCTCCATCGATCTCTCTCTCTCCGTCTCTTTCTCCCTCTGTCCCTCTCCCTCCGTCTCTCTGCCCTCTCCCCCTCTGTTCTCTCTCCCTCTCTCTCTCTGTCTCTCCCTCCCTCAGTTCCTCTCCCCCTCAGTCTCTCTCTATTTAATTTAGTTTAAATTAGTTTAGTTTAGTTTAGTTAACTTAATTTAGTTTAATTTAATTTAATATAATTTTTTGATTTTATTTAAGTTAGGTAATTTACTAATTTATTGAAGTTAGGTAATAATTTAATTTAGTTTAATTTAGTATAAATTAGTTTAATTTAGTTTAATTTAATTTAGTTTAATTTAATATAGTTTTAATTTAGTTAATTTTAGTTTTAATTTAATGTAACAGATAAATTTTTAAATTTCAGTATGGTTTCAAAGCAACGTGATATTGGATGGGAACACGGTACCACTGTTTTGTGTGCTACGTGATATGTTATGAATATGTGATACATGAATTTTGACGTCTACATTTTTTTACGATTTGTCATGATTTTTTCATAATTTTTAAGCTTTCTATGGAGCATTTTGCGCGTATTGTCCGAGTCTGATCCGAGTCGCCGAGACCGATCCGTCTCGGTGCCGGCCGAGTCGGCGACCGAGACCGCGACATTGAACCATGGTTGGAGGGGAGCGGAGCCGCGAATCTGGGGCCAGAGATAGTGGATTTGAAGAGAGGGAGAGGATGAAATGAGAGAGAATAAAGGATGAGAGAGAAAGGTGACAGGGAGTAGAGGATAGATGATGGCTTACGAGGGTGTTAGCTGGAGTTGGGTGGGGGCAAGGCCGATGGTCGGCAGCAGGTTGGCCGGAGCTAGGGGAGGAGATGGGAGATGAAGAAAGAAGATGGAGAAGAGAAAGAGAGGGAAGTGAGAGAGAGAGAGAGAGGAGAAGGGAAGAGAGGGGGTTGTGATGGGAGAGGGGGTGATGCGACCCACGTGGGAGCCAGGTGGGGCAAAATGGGAAGAAAAAGAAAGGAAAGAAAGAGAGAAAAGAAAATAATAAAATAATATTATTATAATAGGGTGTTTTTTTGAGCAATTGAAAAAATCACCAGAAATCCTCAAAAGTAGAAAATATCATCCTGAGGAACATCGTGAAATCAGATTCAGAAAATTCAATTTGGTTTGTAAATTAAAAATCTTGAAATTGATCGACGATATCAGTCGGCACCGAATTTGAAAATTTGCAAAATAAATCAAAAAAATTTCAAAAAATTATGAAAAATCTAAAATATTGAAAATCAATATTTGAAACTGGAAGCGGTCCAGTATGATTATCAGAAAGGTCAAATCAAGTAGTTACACTGTATGAAAGAGATCGGGTTACGAGTTTGGACTTAGGCTAGCTCTGGGCCACAAAACACGGTTCCAATATAAAAATAATAATGATAATAATGAAAGAAAAATAAATACGGGAAAAATAAGAAAATATAATTGAAAAAACATGACACCTATCTGTGTACGTATTCCGAGAACAGGATGTTACATAGCTTGCCAAAGTCTCCAATTATGGAGAGAGTATCTGCACTCGTGTTTATCAGTGGGTTACAGGTCACTCATCCTTTATACAAGCGCCTCCTGAAGAACAATGTCGCCAAAATGAGTGAAGCTCTCTCCTGGGCACAGCCATCCATCCAGCTAGATGAGGCAATGAAGACTTCCTCCAACCCTTCAATAAAGCCTAGCGAAGACGGAAAGAAGTCAAAGTCCGCCCTTGAAGCTCCCGATTATGTTCCCGAGCGGCATAAGGGGCAGCCTCCCTACAAGAAGTAGGCAATTTTCATAATGCCGTCAAGTCCAATCCAGGACTACAGGTCAGCAGAGCGTTTCACTCCATTAAAGCTCTCGATCAATGAAGTCTTCAACACCTTCAAAGATCAACCATGGGTCAGACATTCAAAGCTGATTCAGCCTAATCCGTCACTGATTGGGTCGGAAGAGTACTGCTCGTTCCACGACTACAAGGGACACAAACCAGACATTACTGGGCCCTCCAAAGATATTTGGAAGAGCTCATCAAGCAAAGCTTCCTTAAGGAGTATGTCCTCACCCCCAAGCAATTTCGCAAAAAAATGAACGTCGTGTCTTCCCAAGAGCAAAACACGATCGCTCAATACCGAACGATTGACTGAACTGACACTCTCTTTCAGACAGTGTACACCCTTCCGAACTCTCCCATTGCATTGTATTTTAAATGAATATTGTTCCATGTTTTACACTTTGCAGATACAGCAATTAGGCATTCGCCCTGATGATGGGATTTTTCCCGCTCAGAGGCAACCATGACCGCCCCCCGACGATGGTGATGCCCCCACTCGGGGGGGGATCTCGGCGACTATCCATTCATGTCACCCAGATGACGGAATTTCCCCCACTCAAATGCAGCCAAGAAAACTCCTCGATTATGGGATGTGTCCCCACTCGGAGGTGGTTCCAATTTTCATCCCTCCATAGCCAACATCAGAACCCGCATCGAGACGGGATTTTCCCTTCATTTTCTATAGCACGTTGTCGGAACCGCTCCATAGTGCAGCATCGAAACTCACACCGAGATGAGATTTTCCCCACTCAGTATCCATAGCGCGGTGTCGGAACCTGCTTCATAGCGCGACAACGGAACCCACACTGAGATCGGATTTTTCCCATTCGGTATCCATAGCGCGCTGTTGGAACCCGCTACATAGCGCAACGTCAGAACCCGCACATGCCTATGGACATTTCTCGATCGTCCTACGAGAGTCGAAAATATCAGTTGTGGGATTTCCCCAACTGGGAGTCCCCACTCTGTTGTAGAGATTTTCCCCTCTCAGAGCCTCATCTGTTCCGTTGATGGGATTTTCCTCATTCGAAACAGGAAAGCTTACGAGCTCCCCTCATCTGAACCTACGGGCAGATGAATACATACATACATGTTCCATTGTGGGATTTTCCCCACTTAGGAGACGGCTCCGTTGACGGGAAATCCCCACACGAGTAGACAACTCCATCGTTGGGCTTGTTCCCACGTTAGAGGTACCAGATCGTCGACCAGGTAAAGGCCTTTATCCGGAACAGACGCGTCCAATCTATTGTTGGGATTTCCCCCACCTCAAACCGACTTTTCTTCAAGCACTACTAGACTATGAGCATACGCGAAATCAGGTATATTCATGAGGGTTTCCTTATTTGGATTATCCCCTTGACGTACCGATCTCGCGTTGCCATAAATCCAATGATTTTCTGAAGGCAAGCCATACATACACCACTGTGGGACAAATCACCACTCGGAGATTGCATGCAATCATCCCTTGAACATCTCGAAAATCGAAATTGATTCTGCGAGCATACATACATTTCCAAACAATACAAACAACGACAAATCAGCAAGATCTAAACACACATCTTTACTCCAAAATCTTTTATTACAAAATTTTTCATTATGTTTATTCAATTACATACTCGGTTACATCTTACAAGAGTAATACGGGGTCTATTATATGTTTGTATTTGCTTTTTTGAAAAAAAATACATATAAACATATCCCGACTCAACCTCGCCAAAATCGTTGTGCTGAAGCAAACAAAGATCTATCAATCATGGAACGCTTCATGCAGGCGCAATCCTATTGTTCACGCCACCATCCGCAGCCCTCGAGGAAAGCCTAAGGAGGTTCCTACACAAAAATAGGAGGTTCCTAAATGGAGGACTGCCTTTTTCTCCTCAAGAAGAGCACGCCTCCAAGGCAGCCAAATTATCCCGTTCACGACAGGCAAGAACGTGATGACATTGCATCACGGTCCCTCCATCCCGAATAGGTATCCAGGAAGGGGCGCCTCATCATCCCAGGTCATGCACCGTGCTTCCTTCCCAGACCTCGCCTTAAGAAAAGAGTCTCCCAGTGCAAGGACCACGGGACCTGACCTAGAGCGAAGAGTCCAAGAGGTGGACAACAGCGACGGAATCAAGATCCAATACCATCGCCACCCGAGCAAAACCTCACTCCGTCCGCACCCGCCACCAGAAGAAGATATGTTTGAGCAAATCATGTCAGAGCTTGAGCCCAATCTATTCCTTTCTGGCAGCGAGACCTTGTCACGAGAACTGAAATTTCGTGACCAGGTCATCACGAGAACCAAAATTACATGACAACGGGGTCGATACGACGCAACCACCATCTTCATTATCGGCATCCTCTCCATCTTCTTCCATCAGGCAAAGAGAGAATAACAACTCAATCCACCAGAGTAAGAAATATCAGGAGGCAGAGAAAAGCCTTCTGAAGAAGGGCCTCCCACTTCCAAAATACTTCATATTTATAGACACAAAAGTCGAACCGCCTCGAATTAAAATCTTTCACATCTGCAGAGACGGTTTTGAATCCCAGATATTTCGGCATGTCAGATCAACCATATTTGATTCAATCCTACCACACGATCTCCTCCATTATGAATTCAAGATTTGGGGTCATTAATTACCCAGTTGTCTTCACTAGTTTCCAAAGAAAGCGCAGAGTACTAAAAAGCATTGACCAAAGCATTTCAGATTACAAGCGACAACTCAACTTTCCGAGCAAAAAACTACTCATCCCGCTCTACTCTTTCCCCTCAAAGTCGGGAGAAAGAGAAAACGGAAGGGGCATCTGTAGTAGTCAAAATCTAACACACACCAGGATTAAGACACATGTCCCTCGCCATTAGAATTTCCCAAAGACACTCGCAAGGAAGACCTCCGAGCAAGAACAGTGTCCAAAACATTCCCGAGACCATTCTCTTCTCCCTAGAAAATTAACTTTCACGATGGTGGTCATCTTCCCGAAGGCAGTTCTCCCGACTTGAGCAAGACAACCTCTGCAATAGACTCCATCAAATCCCGCCTATATCTGTGGAGTTCGTTACTCCACCAAGAAGTTTCATATTTTAAATATGGTCCACGATCCCTATTTCAACGCGAGCAGTTACAGAAAGCAACAGATATTACTCCTGCAATTAATAGCATAATTCAAGCCATTGCGAAAGATTACAATGTGTAGATCGTGCAGTTATTGAATCTCATGATTCGCATCATCAACAGCAACTCCCGAGTATATAAGATATCTAGAGGGGACAAGGACATACATCTTTTGACAGATACATTTTTACTGGAGATATCTAGCTAGAAAAACAGAGTTTTCCTCAGTAGAATACATTATAATCATCTGAAAATACTGAGTTCTCCCTCTCCTCCCCTTGATTTTTCCCAAATTGGGTTTTCACGTAAAACCTGAGTCTTTGTGATTGCTTTTTTCTACTACCTCTGAGATCCAGGTTACAATTTGAAGTGTAGATAAATTCCTTTTGGGAATTTACCCCCACATCCACTATGCCTAAGAATAAGCAATTTAATAGTCTAATGAACAATGCGTAGACGAGATTACATTTTTTTTTTGGTTACAGAAAAGGTAAAAACATTTGCTTAACACAGAAACAAACAAGACCATAACATAAATAACATGAGAAGAAGTATGAAGACAATGAGAAGAATGTCAATTAAAGGGGGTGCCGTACACATTTTTTCTAGCCCGATGGATAAACAACTATAGGTCTATTCAACACTGCCCCATATATGCCTAACTTTTTGTTATACAAAGGAATGGTTCAGAATAATTCCCCAACACTGCCCCAAACATTACTTTGACCACTACAAAGTCAACCAGACAACAAAATCCATAAGTGGTCCTAGAATAATTCCCAAAAGATGATTCATCTGCATTGCTATTACCACTGCCTGCTTTTCCCCCAGAAATGAACTTAGACTATGGAGCATACAGATCTATGGAGAGATGTGCCAAATTTTTGGCCAGATGATAAAAAATGATGCCATCCTCTTAGTCAGTGCCAAAATGCCATTCAAGGAAACTATCAACTCGACAGGTCACACCACTAACCAAATAAAGCCACTTCGCTGTCAGGAAATCTATCCTGATGCCAAAGCAGCGTGTAATATCATGCAATAAAGCAGCATAGACAATAAAAAAGAAGCAGAAAGATGATTAGTTTGATATCAGGAATTGAAACAATATAAAGCCAAAGAGACCAAAAGAAAAAAGCAGATTACTTAAGACTAGCAGGCTCTAAGATATTTTTAAAACAAGAACTTGAAATCTGTCATATGGACCATAAGCATGTGCATATCTGTAAATACTAAAGCAAAATAAAAAAAATAATAAATCTAAACAGAATTCGTGTAGTTCCATGCTTTTCTATAACTGTTGATAAACTGACTACTGAGTTATAAATTTGATGAAGCACGAGTATACCTCATTATGCCGCACAGGAAGCTCATCATATTCGGAAGCTCCAGAGAGAATGTGCAGGAAGACCTAAAACAGAATGTAAGGTTAAACGAAGAAAATTCCAAAATACCCCCCAACTAAACGAGAAAGCCAATGAAAGGTCAAATGTGCAACATTGTTACTTACTTCAAGCGAAGTATTTGGACCAATGTTTGAACCAAACATCGATACTGTCATATAACTGAGGTAATACTGAGATGCTATAGAACCAAGCATCAAAGGATCCACAGAATTTTCAGTCATCTTAACACAACCACTGTCTTCCAGATCCTCAAATGTAGTTTCTACTAACCTATTAGAAGCAAAGGCCAAAATATCCACTAATTTCAGTGAAGTGCAAGAAAAGAACCCAGGTAACAGCTTAGGCAACGGGACCAAAAAATGTTTGTTAACCTTGACAGATAAGAATTAAGCGTCTTGCTTTCAACATCCTCCAGTCCATAATAAGATGGGTTTTTAACCTGTAAAGTTGACATAATCGCAGACATCATGTATCCTGAAAATATGTAGACAATGCTAACATCACGTGACATTACAAGACATCAGATCCTCGTATTCAGAGGTTCGGCAGCTTTTGCTGCAGAAAACCTATATGCCAGTGTTATCAGCAGAAAAGCTTCACCTCCTACATATGGAAAGCAAAATGCAGCAAATTCCTACCAAACAAATGTGCTGCTGCCATTTGTTGTGCGTGTGTGTGTTGTTGTTTTTTTTTTCCTTTTATTTTTTCTGTGTGTGTGTGCGCGCGCGTGTGTGTGTTTTTGGGGGTGGGGGAGTGTTGGTTTCCTTCAGCAATGAGGACACGACAGCAGCAAACAAGCACAAACACCTCATTAATTGCCAACTTGCCACAGATAACCTACTCAATTTCTCTTGAACAGAAACTAAAATTTTAAATCTTGGAGCTCCAACTACATCCTTCAATATTCTGGAACTTGAACCTAGTTAAAGGTCTGCATTAAAAAATAATCATTATACAAGAAGACCCTACCAATCGACGAAACAGGTAGGTCCATGTAAGATAGTGTACAGCATCCTCCTTATGGCAGATTGTACCAGAAACAATTTCTGCATTGATGTGATCATGCAAATGCTCCCTCAAATTACTTTCAACGGGGAATGGTTCGTAAAGAAACTGCAAAGCCATGAAGAATATTGTTTTAACAACTCTATAAGTGAGAGGCTCAGCCACTCAATTACTTTCAAACCTTCTTGTAGAAGCTTTTTTTTGGTTCATGGACAAGAATAACAGCCTTTCCGTGCTGATCATATTGTGGTCGCCCAGCACGACCCATCATTTGCAAGATGTCTGTAATTGGAAAATCAACATATCTCTTGGCTTTTCCATCATAGTATTCTGTCCCCTGAAATTGAATTAGGAAAGTTCAATATTGAAGTTCTGAAGTGAGGACAAAACTGTGGTACAGGGCAGAAGGCCTCGCGTATATCCAACCTTTATGATGACCAGATGAGCTGGAAGGTTAACACCCCATGCCAGTGTACTAGTACATACCAAGATCTATTAAATGCATGACAAGTTAAACCCAGAAGCATATTGTTAAAAATTAGCTTTAGATGTCACAACCAAGAATCAGAAGACATGGAACCCAGGACAAAATTAACAAAAATGAAATGAAATGAAATACCTGGATTTTGTTATTCGCAAAAAGCTCCTCAACCAGAGATCTATCCCTGTCATTCAGTCCTGCATGATGCAATCCAATTCCAAATTGTAGAGTATGCCTTAAGTTATTATCCATAACCTGTGAAAGCACCATTTCCAGCTCTTCTTCTGGCACATTCAGAAACTGCCTAGGGTGTTCATCAGATGCTGCAAGCTGTGATTCAGAACATGCACACTAAGCAACAATATAGCTGCGAGCTAACAGTTGTAACGTGCAACAAATTTTCACCTGAATGAGATCTAGTGCAGTAAGTCTTGTTTGACGCCGGGATGAAACAAAAATAAGAACTGGTTTTGAAGGTGAATGGGTAGATATGGCTGCATATGCCGGTTTGTTCATGCTATTCATTCTGGGACAGTAGAACTTCCCTGGATATCCCTGTTCATGAAATCACAATACCTATATCTCAAATGTTTATGAATTGTGAGAAATTCACAAACTAACAGAGTGAAAAACTAGGACTACAATATTCACTAAATGCTTCAAATCAGATGCAATGTGATCTAACCTTGTGACCAAGACCAATACATGACAAAAAACATTATGACACTAACGTCAATCTTAAAGGTTAAATTCATGGCCAGCTATGATACACAAGGAGCTAACACTGGAAAGAGATGACATGGGCACAAATATATGCCTTTACAAAAGTTGAATCCACCATATAGTCAGACAATATGAGCAATTACAGCTCGAATAAGCAAAATTCGTCTATAAGGGGGATCATGTTGAAATACACTAAAGTCAAAAGGTGGGAGAACACCATCAAGAACATAAGTGCACATGCCTGTATATGAACTTCAAGTGGTACAGGCCTAACACTGGGCTTGAAATTGAATAGTCCAGCATCTCCAACCCCCAACCAATCAGCCAAATCTCTGAAAATAAAAGGAGAACGAAAAATGAAAACTCTCTTAAGAAATTATAAGAAATATTGTTATATAGTACAGGCCTAACAAATATGCAGTGATACGATGCAAAGCAAACTGTGCGTGCAATGTAAGCTTGAGCCTGAAACCAATTATAATTGACAAAAAATGCCAGATCTTAAGTATATATAATTACTACGTGAGACTATGAAGCCCAGATAGTTCTAAATGAAGACATGTTCATGTCAGATGCGCAATACATGAAATTTCTTCAACATCCTTGAACATGACACATAGAATATGAAAACATTTCACAATCATTGGACATGACACATCTTTCAAGTCCCCAGACACATATTGCACACTTCCTTAAAATACCATCAACATTAAAATAGATTTAACATAATTAGGATAAAGAGATTCATGTGAGATGTACCAGAATATTATCTTGTCATTTCTTTTTTTATATTCTCTTTAATCATTTCAATGGTTATTTTTTCCGATGTTAAATGAAAACATAATATAACATAATGTTTATTATATACTGTAAAATATATCACTTTGCTGCTTTGTAGCCTGTTTCCCTATCACGTAGTGTCTTAGGTTTTCAAGATTCTCATGTGGATGAGTTTGCTCTCTGCTTTCTCTCCCAATCATAAAAGCATGAGAAATAGAAGGAATATACTCTACTTCTCCTGTCTTCTCATTCTCTCTCATAACTCTAACTCACCGACAAGAACTCTCTAAGGCCCAAAATCCAAAATTCTACAATCCCCATCTCTCTCTATCTCACTCCGACGACTCAGTTTTTCTCCTCTCCAACCAATCCGAAGCAGAAAAAAATATGACACTGCAAACTGTATAATAAAATAATAGTCTCAGGGTTTTTCCTCCTAAAAACATTCACTATAAGGAAAGGTCCCTCTTAAAAGACTTCCCCAGCAACACTGGAACAAATCTCCAAACTGCTTATTCCTCTCACTTGTGAAGTTATTTTATACAGTAAAGAGATTGTTACAATTTTTTCATGGTTAATAAATGTGATATGAGATGGTGCCTTCATAAGGCCATCAATATATGTGATGTTCTGTGTAAAAGTAATGATTCCATTGTACTGGTTAGCCTTACTATCCATCTACTATTTTATATACTGGTAAGGACCCTGCCACTACACCTAAACTTCGAAGTTGAGGTGAGGGTTAAGGGTGATATATTTAAATTCTAACACGACCCCGCAGGTCGAACGCCCTTTTAAGAGCCGAAACATGGGCTTTCTGTGCAGCAGTATTTTTGTTTTTAAATTCTCTTTTTAAATGCACACCTGGTAGGAATTGAACACGGTTGCTCTCATACCATATTAAGATCTCAACCGCTGCCCCAAAATTCCGAAATTATGGTGAGGGTTGAGGCATAATATTTATATTCTAACATATTAACATCTCTGCCACTGCACCAAAACTCTGAATTTTTGATGAGGGTTGAGGGTATTACATTAATATTCTAACACAATCCCGCAAGTAGCCCTTTTATGGGCCGAAACCTGGGCTTTTGCACAACAGTATTTTTTTTTAAATTGTTTTTAAATGCGTGTCCGATTAGATTTGAACGTGAGTTGCTTCATGTTAAGTTTTAGAGAATAGATGTCTTAACTTTGAATGAAGATTAGCCTCTCCTTCATATGAATGAAATTAAAATAGAATTACAATAGTACCCGTACTTGCTACTTACTCTAATACTCTCACTCAAGCTGGAGCATAAATCTAAATCATGTCCAGCTTGTTACAACAACTAGATAAAAGAGGGGGGAAATTGCCTTTAGCTCCTCAAGAAAAGATGGAACCCCCAAAAACTCCTTACCGTTTGAAACCCTGCAAAAAACTCCTTTGACCAATTTCCTTGTTTGCAAGCCTTTGTCCCTGCCCAAAATCCTTGACCAAGATTTCCTTGTTTGCAAGTCTTTGTCCCTGCCAAAATTCAATACGGGATACTATGTATTATCATAATCCCTGTATTGCCCTTACTTGCCTGGCCATTGTCTGATGGGAAATGTCTGGGCAGCGCACGTGACGCGCATCTAATACGCGTCACACGCTAGTTGCGTTGGCGGCTGAAGCTGCGTCTAGCTGTCCACTATTCTCATTTTTTTTTTACCGAATGCTAAAATTTCTTTCTAAGATATTAATGGAGAATTATATATAAAATATTGGTATTGGAGGGAAATTTAGTGATCAGATGGGGAAACTGGGGGGGAAATTGGTTATATAATCTTCTCCCGCCCCTATTGATCCTTACATCCATACTTTATCCCATTCTTCTTCTTTTTTTCACTCAATTCTATCTCCTTTATTTCTCCTTATCCGCTATTATATCACAACCATTTCATTTCAATGGATTCAGCATCCGAAATGTTTCTGATTCATCAGGAAATTAATCAACACCAGCTCAACAAGAAGATGACTTTTTGTTGATTTGTAGTGTTACCTCTCCGGATGAAGAAAGAACTTGTTTTAGGCTACAACATGATCAAGGCATTTCTGCATTCAAAATGAAAGTGTAGAACACTTTAGATCTTCCTGTGTGGCAATTAAATCATACTTACAAACTTGAGCAACAGCCCAACGTTGTTTTTGGGCTGAACACTGATCAAGATGTTGAATACTTGCTTGAGATTTGCCGGATTTATAATTGCAGAGTTGTGAACGTCCAGGCAAGGGTTGCAGCTCACGACGCATTATCTTCTCAAATCGCAACCCAAGCTAGCCAAAGGTAATAGTTTGTTTCCTATGTTTTGGTCCACCAATTGTTTGTTGTACAAAATTATTTTTTCTGCCCACCATTTGTTGTTTTGTCCATATTTTTCTTTGTATAATATCTTAAGTTTTTGTCCACGTTTCTCTAAATTTTGTTGTTTCCTTGTATGCAGACAACACGTATTGTGTAAACAACCATCACATAATGTTGGACCCCATGGTCCTAACAACGATCAACATGTCTGGTTGTCAGAAGAGATGGTGAATAACACCATTTGTACCCCTGCTTGGTGACATGACAGTATTCTTGGTGTTGACCAATAATTTGACACTGTGAAAGAAGTAAGGCTCATTGGTCTACTATTCTATTGTGAAGAAATTTGTTTTTAAATTGATGCAGAACGATAAAACAAGCATCGGTGTTGAATGCTCAAAGAAGGACAAACGTTGCGCTTGTAGGCTCTACGTATCAAGGATGACACAACAGAAGATTTGCAATTGAAATCCACAACCATGTCCGCACATATGGTGGAGACATCGGTACTGATGGGCACAGAAAAGCATCCAGGAAATGGGTAGTATCTATCATTCAGAATAAACTCAAGCACCGTCCAACATACAGAGCATGTGATGCTAGAAAGATGTCAAAGCTCTATACAGAGTGACGCTCAAGTATGACAAGGTTCGATGGGAAAAGGAGTTGGCGCAGAACGAGCTTTATGGACTGGCAAGATACTCTTATGTTTCCCTGCGTTGATACATGATATATGTCCACCTTTTATTATTTCTGTAATGTATGTCCACTTTATGTAAAGTATATCCAATTTATTTATTTTTTGTCCACTTTATGTAATGTATGTCCGCCTTACTTAATTACCGTCCGCCTCCTGATTGATATTATATACCAGGCAAGTACGCGCAGAAGGCGTTGGAGACGAACCCGAGTAGTTTCATCTCTCCGAAGAGTGAAAATGGCCTGTTCACAGGGCTCTACGTTGCTTATGCTGCTTGCATAGAAGGTTTACGTGCCTGCAGACCTCTGATATTTTTGGAGATACCTTTCTCAAGGATTGTTACAATGGCACACTTTTGGCCGCTACAGCTTAAGATGCGCCCAACGGATTATTTTCACTGACCTTTTGCGTGTGTGACTTTGAAAATGAGAAAAAATGGGATTGGTTTATTAAGGCATTGTGGCAAATGTTTTAAGAAGTACTCGACCAGTATGCTCTATCACACCAACTAGTGTTCATCCGATGCTGACAAGGGCCTTGTAACAACACGAACAACATTTTCCAGATTTGTTGCACTCTCGTGTGCTCCATCTCATGAAAAATTTTAAGGACAAATGTAGAAAAACCTTGGTTTAAATTTGAAAACATCCCAGGAATTAACAAAAATGTTACAGTGGGCAGCTTACAAGTACAATGTTCATGATTACAATGAAGCAGACGAAATCAAGAAGCGTACAATTTGATAGTGTCCTATGAACCTAGAACCTGGGCCAACGCATTCTTCCCGGGAGTATAGTATGTGATTCTTTGTACTCTATCCACTTTATATAATTTCTGTCCACTTTAAGTAATATTTATCCACTTTTTGGTTGTTCTGTCCATTTATATAGTTTCTATCCATAGCAAGTTATTTCTGTCCACGTTCCTCTGTATTCTATCAATTTTGTATAGTTTATGTCCACCTTTTTTAATATTTGTCTACTTATCTAATATTCTGTCAGATATGAACATGTGACCTCTGATCGTGCATGGGGCTAGGTTGCTCCCTCGGGTGCAAATGGTCGACCATATACGCGTTCAAATCATGGACCGCATGAACACCAAAAGGCATATGGCTGAAAAATGAGTCATTGTCCTCTACCCTGAACCGCAAAAGATTTTGGACCTCAACATGTCAGAATCCTTTACCCTTCATGTAATTATGGCAGGCGATAACGTCTATGAAGTCTTCAATTGGTGTACAATTGCGGTTCAATTTACACTTCGGTCTTACACCTACCGGGAATGGAACGTTACATAAATCTCAGGCAGACACGTCTGTGCCGTCATTCGGTTCATGCAGCATCGCGTAGTGAATTACCCAGAGCATCACATGACATTGAAGGCATTCAAGCGGGTTTATGCCCCAACGCTATATCCTATTCCCGATTTGGACAAACCCAAGGCATGATTTTCTAATATTTTGTCCACCCTTTTAACATTCTGTCCATAATTTGTACAATTTTGTCCACCTTTTGGGATTCTGGTCTACATTTGTACAATTATGTCCACCTTTTAACATTTCTATCGACATTTAACAATTCTGTCCACCTTTTGGAATTTCTAACTACATTTGTATAATTATGTCCACCTTTTGGAATTTCTGTCTACATTTAACAATTTTGTCCACCTTTTGGAATTTTGACTACATTTGTACAATTTTGTCCACATTTGTACAATTATGTCCACCTTTTGGAATTTTTGTCTACATTTGTACAATTTTGTCCACCTATTGACATTTCTGTCTACATTTAACAATTCTGGTACACTATGAACTTGACAGGTACTAACTTATGTCTCGCATAGGTAACAGATGACTCTCCAAGAAAAAAATTTAAATATTGAAAACAAAAAAAATGGATTGCTAGCGTTATGCCAAACATTGAATCATTAATGTAATTGTTGAAGTAACCATTCAAATTAAGTTGAATCTGTATAGTTAGGATTTTAGAGTTTCCCAAACTCTGTACAAGAAGATTTTGAGATATCCCCAAATTAGTAGAAGTAAAAGTTTTAGAGAAACTCGGTAAAAGTAGATGTTTTGAGAGATCTTCAAACTAGATAAAAGTAAAGTTTTGAGAGATCATCAAACTCAATAAACTTGAAGGTTTTAAGAGATCCTTAAACTCAATACTCGGTAGTAGTAGATGAAGAAAACATCAGCAACAAGAGATGAATATAACAGCAATAATAGTGTTGATGCCAGAATCAATCGATGCGCACGGCAATAGAGGAGGCGACAATTGACAACGGCTAGGGTTTTGAAGCATGGACAATGTTGTCGAGAAGTAAAGCGCGCTAGGAGACGCAAAGAGGCTAATGTGTGTAAGGAGCAAAGCGCAAGCGACGTACAGCGCCCCACTTCAATGAGGCGCAACTGTTATTTCATTTTTTGTTAATTTGAAAGATTATAATCAAAGATAAAATCACAAAATACACAACAAATAATAAGTTAACAATTAAGAAAATTAATAAAAATAAGAGAAATGTGCATAGTAACAGCAACAAAAGGAAGTAAAAGATTAGCATCTTGAAAGAGGAGAAACAACAGTTCAACTAGAAGCAACACTAAAGGAGCAACAATACCAACAACAATGAGAGAAAGAAGATGGGGATGAGAAGAAGAGGAAACCAAGTTCACATTGAGTGCGCACCTAAATGTGCTTCATGCGCGCCTTGCGCTTCACGCGAGGCGCAAGCGAGACGCGCGCTTCGCTGCCCCTCGCGTTCGCTGTGTGCTTCGTGTGGGCTGCGGGGCGGACGCATGCGCCTCACGCCTCACTGTGCCTTTAACAACAATAAGCATGGAGACAGCTAGAGTTTTTTATGGAGGAAATGGCCGACTTGGGCTTTTCTTTATCTTTTTAATGGAAGTGGCTGGCTCTAATTTTCTTTTTTTTAAATGGAAGTGGCCAGCTAGGGTTCTTCTGGAGGTGAGCAGTACGGTTACACTAACCTTTTTTCAGATCTGAAATTCAGATCAACATTAGATCTGAAGAAAATAAAGAAAAAGGTGTAGATGAGTGACGATTAGAGTTTTTAAAAAGAAGGTGATGGTGATTGATGTAGGTGCATGTGGTGATGGAAGAGGGATCGCTCTCAAGCCATGTTAAGGACCATGACACTACACCTAAACTCAGAAATTGAGGTGAAGGTTAAGGGTGATATATTTATATTCTAGCATGAACATTTCACTTAACACGCATTAATCCAAGTTTCAGAGCTAAAACACAAAAATCAGGCTGGCAGATTTTTGGGCTCTGTCCAAGCTAGAAATGCATTCCCCATGTATAGCACAAAAACATTGATGGATAAATAACAATGGTAAAAGAATGTCTCATCAATGCAAAGCATAGGGAGGACATTTTTGAAGACGTTTAAAAAAAGTTCATATCTGATGCACATATATCTTCCCAGGAAGACACATCGTTATGATAGATAAATAACACCAACACTAAACAGCTAGATTAGCTTTGATTGATGCTTGTATCTCTAATCTACAGACCAACTCCAGATCATCGTGACAAGGGCCGATGACCATGATGATAGTTACATGTGATTTAAGCTCCTCACAATAATCTCTACAAGTGGGATGATGGGAATGTGAATGTTAATGTTAGTTAATATGAAAAATAAAATAAATCTTAATAGCATGCAAGATAAAGGAAACATAAGATGAGCATGTTTCTACTAGATGACTAAGAAGGGGTGAAAATTTTCCAGTAGCGGCCTAAATTGTAAAACTGACGTGCAAAAAATAAATATTACTCACAAGTCACAAGCAACATCCAATATAATGCTATACACACAGGAAAACTAAGAAAGCACTTACAAAGGTAACTCACCGAGCATTTGCTAATGCTGTTGATAGGCCTATAAAACGTATCGAGCGCTCAGTTTGTGATGATATGTATCTCATCCTAGAAACAATAACCTGGAAGCATAAATTTTAATAAGAAAATTAGAATTTTTCATCTTTTGTGATTAAAAAGTTAAAATAATGAGGCACAATTTCCCCTTTAAAACAGTCCATAATTACTGGGAACCTTATACATATGAGAGGACTACTGTGTAAGGTACACCGACAAGGTGCAA
>JAVJIF010028886.1:0-77621 GCA_038442645.1 Agave tequilana | reverse complement strand
GGCCGAAAGCCCGAAGATTGGTGGTTATTTAATTAAGGAACGTCTTTGACGGAAAACCTCCCACCATCTTGTCCTGACCTGGCTGATTAGCTTGTGGTCAAAGTCTACATTAAACCTCCCATGGACAGTCTAACCAGTTAGGAGTCCGTCTAGGTCTAGGTCTACCCTAACTTAGGTTAGAATTTTTCTTTCTTGTTTGTTTATTTGTTTTTCTTTTCTTTCTTTTTTGTGTATTCTATTGTGTGATATGGCTTATATATAATTTTTTCAACTTTAATAATAATCCATATTACACACCGAGTTCATTTTCGGATATTACCAACCCGGCATATCATAACTTTAACCACCTAGTGTGCCGGATTGGTCATATTCGAATCAATATAACCCATGTCCCCCATCAATAACTATAATGTCCATAATAATTTCAACTCTCACCGAGTCAGTGGGGATTCACCTCCCCCGAGCATAATTATCAACCAACTTGTCCTCCTTCTCCAACTAGTCCCACATATTTTCAAGAGTCTACTCATTCCACCCGTCCAAAATAGAAACCATCAATTTGAGAAATGAGTATGCGTGAGTCCAAACACAAATCCCAAAATCTGATGACTCACAATTTCACTACACTTCCAAGACAATTCTTCATCTTTTCATCAAAACGGACCTATCAACTATGAAAAGATGCTTGAAGCCATGACTCAGGCTCAAACACTCGTAATCGTGCATAGATATGATGGTCGAATCTCTACATTCTCACCGTTGACCAGTTTTGATGTCACTAACCATTCTGTTAGAGCCGAAGAGTCCTGTATTTTGGAAATCAAGATTCCATTTCAGAACAACCATTTGAACTTGCCCAAACTCCAATTTTTGAAAAAGATATTGACAGTTTAGCAAGTTATCCTTTCCTGAAATAGAACTTGAAAATGGATATGATCCTGAAACCCAACTGAGTGATTCAATTCTACTTCCTGATTCGATTATGACTCCGGTATCTTCACCTGATTTCGATCTTTCCCCGAGTCAACGTTGGATCCTATGCCTATTCATCATGAAATTGAATCCCCCATCTTTGAGGATCATATTGAACTCGACCAATTATACAATTTGAAAATCCTATTGACAATTGGCAAGTTCTCCATTTTTTGATTTTGAACTCAATGAGATATATGACCTAGTTCTCCAATTTGTGATCCAGTTCAACTTTCTAAATCAATATTGACTCCTGTTTTGTTACCAAACTTGAGTAATATTTTAGAGTCAGTTTTGATTCTCCACCTATCATTCCTGACTGGAATCACCATATTGGTCATATCCCATTGTTAAAATACATGTGGACTTGAGTTTCAACTTCTTGACTTGGACCCGCTTCTTGAACCAATTTTGACTCCTGAAACTTTACTTGACTTAAGTCACCTTCCTGAGTCGGTATTTGTTCCTGTCCTTCCTGAGTCCAAGTCAACCGTTCTATCATTTCATACTCCATTCTAGGACGAGGTGGTTGACAAATTTGACTCCGAAATCAATTATGGAATATGGAAATTAGATGGGGTTAAATATTTAATAAAGATCCTTTATGGATACATCTTTTTAATGGGTTATATTAGAGAAATTTCTGTGGGTTCCTCCGAGACCCAAGAAAAGTTGATTGGGCCGCGTTTCATGGACCAATCAGACCACCACCAGAACCACCACCTTAAGGTAACCATTTTCCTTCCCTTCTTCTTTTTCATGCATCTATGCATTATTCATACATTGAGGACAATGCATGAGATAGGTATGAGGGAGGGTCTAACATAACTTTTCTTTTTCTTTAAAAAAAAAAAATTAACATTTTTCTTTACTTTTAAAAAACTTTTTGAAAAATAGAAACAATATTTTGACTATTTTTGTAAGAAATTAGTTAATTTTAAGGATAGGAAAATCCAAATTAGAATTTCTTATACTTGGTCAAAATAAGATTATTTGTTTGATTTTAAAGTTAGGAAGATAATTTGTCAAAGTAATTTGGTCTTGATCTTTACCTTGATGAATATGCACACTTCATACACTTACACACTTAGGGTTCAAAAACAAAGATTCTTATGCCTTATAAAAAAAAACAAGTCTAATTATTGATTAGCTAGGTGCTTTGGCCTAAGCAAGCCTTAGTATTTATGCGAAAGATGATTAGATAAGTTATAATATATATATATATATACAAACAATCTAATTATTGACTAGCTAGGTGCTTTGGCCTAAGCAAGCCTTAGTATTTATGCGAAAGATGATTAGATAAGTTTGAAAAGAAAATCCTCTGATTAAGCTGGGTATTTGTGCTAATAAAGCATAAGTATTCACGCCTAAAAGAGGTTCATAGAATAAAATCCTTAGTTTTGTGGCCTTGTTTGCTCGAGTCCTTAAGTCCTGGGGGTGTTTTCTCACTTGGTGCCCTAAGACCGTTTGGTTGGGAGTCATCGATTAGAGGCTCGTTACATGGGCAGATTAGAAAGCCTAATAGAACTAAGGAATAATACCACCAAAGAAAAAAAAAGAAGTATATATAAATAAATAAGGCATAAGAGTTAGAGTTAATGAACCCTTAGTCAAAATTTTCACATTCACAAGGTGCATATGACTTAGGGTAAAGTAATGGACTAGATGAGAAGTACAATTTGACTCCTTACTTTGATTGATAACAAATTTTTGAATAGAGACTAAGTTTAGGAATGAAAAATTCGGTTTTCCTATAACTTATAGATTGCTTAGATCTTACAATCATATTTCAAATATTTTTCTCTTTCAAAATGCTTTTCGAAAATACTAACTCTTTATTTCTCTTTCTTTATGGATTTTGTGGGTGCAATCCGCTGAAAACCCTCACGAGACAAAACTCGTCCTCTAGGGGGAACCTAGAGGTTTAACGGCTTGTTGCACATGCTCAGTGCAATCGCGCGACCTGCGAAAGTAGTCTAATAATCCTTAGTATAGTTTGGTTGTTTTGCTCGAGGACGAGCAAAAGATAGGTATGGGGGTGTGATTAGTCACTAATGTTGCATATTTAATATCATATTTCTATACTTATTTTTAGAATAAAATTTTGCATTGTCCTAATTAATTGCTTTAATTTATTTGCAGGCCCATTCTTAAAGGAGATGAAGAGAAATGAGCCAAAAGCCCACCAAAATTCTGAGTTAAATCAGAATAAATTCGCACTCAAGAAATCAGGGCAAAATCAAGAGGTTGAAAATCGGTTGAGAAGAATCCTCTCAGAATCGATCGGTTAAAGCCAAGAATCCAAGGCCATTTTGTCAGAATCTGGGACTCAAACGAAGAAATCAACTCAAGATAAAAGCAGAGGGGAATACCTGGGTGACCCACCAACAGGGTGTGGCCACCTGGCCACACCCTGGCCGCGGAAACGCAGCCCTAGCCGCGTTCCGCGACATTGTTGGGGAGTTAGGGGGAGCGTTTGCTCCCCCGATCTCCCCGGGATCCCCCTCGTGTGGGTTATGCCTATAAAAGGGCAGTCTTTGCACGCAAAATGGGAGGAACATGCAGAGATAGGTTTAGACTAGTTTTCCATTTGGTATTTAGGTTTTTCTTTTATGTAACTTGTATGTAGCTTAGGTTAGATGATGATTCATGTAAGTAAGAGAGAGAGGCACATGTTGAGAGTGACACCGATGTACCCTCCTCCTTTCTTCCGTCTTTTCAAGCAATAAAAGGTAAAATTTGCATGTTCTGCTTTACTTTCATTTTCTTTTGTTTTCGTCTTCCTCTTCTACTTTACCTCGTTGTTTTTGTTGAGTTTACAAGTGAATTCCAAAGCACAAGTATAACGATGTTATGTGAGTGCCAACGATAGTTCATGAAGGCGTTCTCCTCCTCAAGACGTATCACTTCATGCTTGTGCTAGACTTGATGATATAATGCGAACGGGGATTGAGCTCGGGCTTATGATCTATGCATTGAACGCCTCCTAACAAAGGTAGAACATGCAAAGGTTTTCAGGTAAGTCATCAAGTAAAACTAGGTAAGTATTTCTTCACTCTTCTTTCTTTCTTTTCTTTTATTTCTTTAGTGTAGATCACAACCTCTTCCAAATCATTCTTTCTCGACTCATATGTATATATTCACTTTCTTTCACTTTCTTGTAAATAATCATTTGTACATAGTCGCTTTTGCCGTTTTCTGATTTTCTCCACTTTCTATTCTACCACTTCTTCTTAAATTTAACCTTTAACATAACTCTCTTTTCTTATTTTCTTAACTTAAAACAGAGAAGAACTCTCGTTTTGGTTTGCATTAAGATTTAAATAAAGAACGTAAACGCTTCTATCGCAAAATCCTCCTTGTGGATCACGACCCGCATAGCCACTTGCTATCGCGGAAGAATTGAGCACTTGCACATTTTTATTAAAAGATCTGAAATTCCATATTTTTTGTGCAGGTTTAGCCTCAATCACAAGGCGTGCGCCAGACACATCCCTCCAGGCGAAAAGGAAGGATAATTTGGCGGCAGGGACTAAATCTCCCGTTTAAACCTAAACCGGTCAAGGGAAGTGGCTCCTCAAGCCAACCACGTGCCACAAGCAGTACCCCTTCAAGGATGAACATGTCGACTCGCTCTTCAAATTACTTAACAAGAGCAACCGACTGAAGCTAGGCGCCCTGAAGAAGTCGGTAAACGATAATCCCAATTACTGCTTGTACCACAGGATGTTGGGACACCCCACCAAGAGCTGTTATGTCTTAAGGACATCATTCAGGCTCTGATTGACGCGGAGGTATTAAAACTCCGTCCAGAGCAGAAGAAGGTGGCGGCCAATATGACGTCATTCCTCCAGTTTGGAAGGCAATCTCCAACATCCTCTAGAGTAGTCCCAATCCCAAGAGGAGAGCTGAGAATGGTCAACACAGACTCTCACCAACAGCAAGAGAAGGGCCTGGTACCCGTTTCCACACCTCGGGGAGAAGTCATGTGGGTTCATCCAACCTTGTGATGGCCAGCAATGGACCACTGTAACCAGCAGGAAGTTCAAAGGCAAAGCAAAGGCTACATCTTGTAATGTGGTATGCGCCTCTTCTCGGGAAGCGGAGACTGATGTTCCCTCACTGACCGATTCAGAAGAGGAGACAATAGTCTTGGTCACAGAACCCAGTTAACTGGTGGCGGAAACCGTTCAGGGCAGTCATATTTGAAAAAGTATGACGAAATGGCTGTAACTCCTCCAAAACCCGCTGCAGAGTTAGCCAAGTTCTCCGCAAAGCAGCCCGTGTAGAGACAAAAAGAGCTTCGGTTTTCCAAAGTTCTCTCGAAAGACATCGCGAAAGGATCCACGACACCTTACCGCTTTGATGTCTTGACTCAACTGGCCAATATCCCGACCCGAATTACCCTTTATGAGCTCCTCAGGCTATCAAAGTCAACCAGAGAAGCTCTTCAAGAGGCCCTCGCGAATGCTGAGGCTTTCATGACTCAGGAGCCAATCGGACCAAAGGAGGAAGATGTAGAGGATTTCCTCCATACCTCCCAAAATGTTCCCTGCATCACCTTCACGGCAGATGATATGCAAGTCAAAGGGAAACATGATCGACCCCTTTACTTCGCAGGGTATATTGGATCATCTGAGGTGAACCGCATTCAGGTAGATCCCGGGTCCGCATTGAGCATTATGCCTCACCGAGTCATGCAACATCTCAGGATTCCTACTCACCGTCTGAGCGGCACCCAGACTACTATTTATAGGTTCAATGACAATAGTACTCGTCCAATGGGGAAGGTCAAGCACATATACCAGATTGGGGACCTAAGGTCGGAGGTGACATGCTACGTGATAGATGCTGACACCTCCTACAATTTGCTGTTGGGACGACCATGGATTCATCGCAATTCTATCATTCCCTCTACTCTCCACCAAGTCATGAAATACATCGACGGGAGTGGAAAGGTGCGAACGTTGATTGCCGAAAGGCATCCGTTCAAGGGAGTGGAGAATTATTTCACAGATTCTCTCCTGTATCAGGATTCTGTGGAAACAGATGAAATCCCGCAATCAGAGGAGCCCAACTCTGGTAATGAAGCCGACACCGAGCCGGAAAAAGAAGAGTGCATGTGGGAACTACACCCACTTGTAACGGGCATTAATAAGCTCGATGTTGATAATACCTCCGATGATGTAGGCGGATGGTATATTAATGAAGACTTAGATCTGGCGTATTTCTCTGTGTTTGCTTCTGATTCAGTGCCGTCAGACACTAGTACCGAAGTCAATGACGATCTCTGGTCGGCAATGGATGCTTTGATATTATTGCATGTACCGGTGAAATCGTCCTTCAAAACATGTCGAGATGTTGGTAGTGCGCAAGAAATCATATTCATGGTTCCAGCAAGATGGAAAGGCCAAAGACCAATTCTTTTCGGACGAATTGAATCCAAACCGATGACCCGTGAAGAACCAAAAGGCGAGCAAGAATTCCCTCAGTTCGGTCATTATGAGCCAAAGGCACTCAGAATGATGAAAAGCATGGGGTATGATCTAACAAGCGGACCAGGGTGGAACTTCGGCAAAGGAAGGAGAACGCTACTCTAATCTTTTGTGTCGAAAGGGAAAACCCCTGATTATTATCATCAGACTCGCAGGGGATTGGGCTATGTGTCAACTCTGATCCCATCAGCTTCTGAGTCTGAAGAGTCATTATGCCATGATTACTCATCGGCTACGTCATCGTGGGAGTCAGATGTTAGTGTCGGCAACATCTTCAAAGAACTTTCAGTGAATATGGTCTCAACAAGCCACCTGGAAGACAAAGGTGAGGAGGTAATCCAATCCGATACAGATCCTTGGATCCAACACTTAAACAATCTTTGGGATACTCGCTTTGAACAACGCGAGCCACCAACAGAAGATAAGGTTGTCCAGATCAATCTAGGAGATGGGGCTAATCCTAAGCCCATCTTCATAAGCGAAGGCCTATCACCTTCTGAGAAAAAGGACCTAATATCTCTTGTGCAAGAATATATAGACGTCTTCGCCTGGAGTTATGAGGACATGCCTGGACTTGATCCTCAAGTGGGTATGCACCGCCTCAACATTAATACAGACGTAAAGCCCGTCAAGCAACAACAACGACGATTCCATCCAGAAATAATGGAGGCAATTCAATCAGAAGTCAGAAAGCTTATAGACTCTGGCTTCATTAGGGAAGAACAACATCCTGATTGGGTAGCCAATATCGTCCCCGTTGCTAAAAAGAACGGAAAGATCCGAATCTGCATTGATTTTCGTGATCTAAACGAGACCTGTCCCAAGGATGAATTATCACTGCCAATCACAGATGTCATGATTGACAATTGGATTCGAGCAAATGTCCTTCATGGATGGATTTTCAGGATATAATTAAATCAAAATGTATCCTGATGACGAAAGACATACCTCTTTCAGGACACCACTGGTTGTATACTGCTACACCGTCATGCCCTTTGGACTAAAGAATGCAGGGGCGACATATCAAAGGGCCATGAATACCATTTTCCACGAACACATGCGCAAAACGGTGGAATGCTATGTTGACGACATCGCAGTAAAAAGCCGCGCTAAAGGTGATCATATAACTGATCTAAAGGTTGTCTTCGACATCATGCGGGCCCATCAATTGAAGATGAACCCCACCAAGTCCTTCTTGGGGGTGGCCAGTGGAAAATTCCTAGGGTTTATAGTGACCTCTACGGGGATTCATTTGGACCTGGAAAAGGTTCGCGCTATCCAGGAGATGCAACCTCTGAGAAACCTCAAGAAGCTCAGGGGATTGCAAGGACGATTGGCGTACATCTGAAGGTTTATCTCAAATCTCTCCGGAAGATGCCAACCCTTTTTCAAATTAATGAAAAAAGGTGTTTCGTTCATTTGGGACAGCGCTTGCCAGCAAGCATTTGAGGAAATTAAACAGTACCTCACACAACCGCCAGTCCTTCAGCTCCGGTGTCTGGAAAACCTTTCCTGATATATGTCTGAGCAATGGATCATTCTTTAGGAGCTCTACTAGCTTAGAATGATGACAAGGACGAGTGCAAGCGATCTACTATTTGAGTAGAACAATGATCGGGGCCGAACATCGATACAACCCGATCGAGAAGGAATGTTTGGCGTTGGTGTTCGTTGTTCAGAAAATATGACACTATTTGATAGGCCAAACTATAAACGTCATATCAAAAGTCAACCCCCTGAGGTTACTTATGACAAAGCCTTCATAATTGAACGGCCGGCTGACAAAATGGGCCATATTGCTATCCCAATATGAAATGTACTTTTTACGACAAAAGGCCATTAAAGGACAAGCGGTGGCGGATTTCCTAGCTGAGCATCTAGATCTGAGGACAGTTAAACTTTACGAGGATCTCCCAGACGAGATCGCTGAAGCCTACCTGACCCAGACATCCTTTGAAAGTCAAGTATGGCAACTTTTCTTTGACGGTGCATCGAGAACAAGCCCAAAAGGACACATAGTGGCAGGAGTAGGAGTAGTACTCGTCTCCCCACAGAACTATGTGATTCCTCAAGCCGTCTCGTTAACCGAGCCTTGCTTCAATAATGTAGCGGAGTACAATGCCCTCTTGATTGGGATGCAACTCGCCGATGAGATTGGCGTTAAAAATCTCGAGGCATATGGTGACTCCAAACTTATCGTCAGTCAAGTTCGTGAGGAGTATGAAGTCAGACATGAAGACTTAGTACCCTATTATAACGCAACCGTCTACATGGCCAAGAGGTTCACCAACTTTTACATCGACCATGTGCCACGCAAGCAAAATGCGCATGCAGATGCACTGGCATCCCTAGCTGCCTCCTTAGCTCTTCCAGCTGGAGTAGTGGAGAAAATATTTGTCCACAGCCACGACCTGTATTGCCCGAGAATTGCTCTTGAGGACTACCAGGAGCCAGCGGGAAATTGTCAAGGCAAGGAAGCGCTTGGGTCGTCAACCGGTCCAGAGCTTAGAGACTGGCAATTCTCCTATATTGATTATGTCTTGTACGGCATCCTGCCTGAGGACACCAAAGAAGCGGCTGCCATTCGAAGGAAAGCCCCCAAATTCTACTATAATGCAATTACGCGAATATTGTATCATCGATCGCATGACGGGGTCTTGCTCCGCTTCCTTTCACCAAAAGAGGCACATGAGATATTAAAAGAAGCCCATGATGGTATGTGTGGAGCCCATCAGCCTGGCCCAAAACTGGCATATCGACTCCAAAGGTTGGGAAACTATTGGCTCAAAATGATTGCTGACGCTGTCACTTATGCCAAGAGATGTCACGCCTGCCAAGTACATGGCGATTTTATCCACCAAGCACCAGGGTACCTTCACTCTACGACCTCTACCTGGCCATTTGAAATGTGGGGGATGGATGTAGTTGGCCCTATCAGCCCGCCATCATCAAAAGGACATCGGTTTATTTTAGCCATAACCGATTACTTCTCCAAATGGGCTGAAGCCATTCCTTTGAAGGAGGTAAAGTCATCCGAGTGATCAAGTTCGTGAAACATCACGTCATATATAGTTTTGGGATACCTCGGCGAATCGTCCACGACAATGGACCCCAGTTCATCAGCCAGGCTTTCCAGAGATCTGCACTAAGTTTAGAATCCAGAGTGTATCCTCAACGGCATACTACCCCGCCGCTAATGGTCTCGCAGAAGCTTTCAACAAGACCATTGGCAAGCTCCTCAAGAAATTCGTCTCAAAAAGTCAGCGTGACTGGGACGACAAGCTAGGTGAATGCTTGTGGGCCTATCGCACGACTGTTCGAACCCCAACTAAAGCTACGCCATTTTCTTTGGTATATGGGTGTGAGGCCGTGCTTCCACTGGAAATCAAAATTTCGTCTCTACACGTCGCCTTGACAGCGGAGATGACGAAGGAGGAGAAGCATCGACAGCGACTCTAAGAACTGGAGGCCTTGGATGATAAACGTCTACAGGCCCAACAATAGATCGAGCTCTACCAAGCTCGGATTTCCAGAGCCTTCAACAAGAAAGTTAAAGTGCGAACTTTCAAGAAAGGCAATCTTGTCTTAGCCGTCAGAAGACCCATAGTGATGACACACAAGACAAAAGGAAAATTCCAGCCCAAATGGGAAGGACTATTTATAGTAGAGTCAGTCTACTCAAATGGATCATATCGCCTTATAACCTCAAATGGCGATACACTCATGATGCCGATCATTGGCAGGTTCCTGAAGAAGTACTATCCTTAATGGTATCTTTTTCCGCCGATCAAGTTAAAAGTACACCTCTGATCAAAACAAGAAAAGTTCTTCACTACCATCCGACGCTTCCGATGGCTAAGGATAGAGGAAAATGTTGGCTTTAAGCCCAACATAAGTCTTCGACAACTCATCATGCTGAGGGGAATAGCATGGCTAGCCCAACTCAAACGGTAGTTGGTAAAGACACCTCAAATCCGTTGACAGCTGAGGGTTTGCTAAAAATCCTAAGTGGATGTAGTTTCACTCTTTCCTCCAAAAATCTCTTACCAATTCTCATCCACAGAATGGTAGGTCTACAAAATACGATCATTGCTACGTTAACACTATACCTCTGGTAATGAAAATTTTTAATACTCCTTGTCGAGTACAAACTTTACTTGTCAACTCTACATGGAGCAGCAAAACTTCAAATTTGCCAAGTTAACACTATACCTCTGGCTCTTCAAACTTCACTTGTCAATTCTCATCAATAGAATGACAGGTCCTCAAATTGCTCTTATCATGAGTCAATTACCGTAAAGTTAATACCACACCTCTGACAAATTATTGTTTAAGTTAACATCACACTTCTAACAATAATCAAGTTGCTGCCAAGTTCAATATTAAACCTCTGATAGTCACCTTCCTTCAGACTTCCATATCGAAGTTGAAATGAACGATGCTAAGTTAACACTACACCTCTAGCATCCAGGTCATTGCCAAGTTCAACAATACACTTATGGCCATGACTTTCCCTCAGACTCCCTTGTCAAAGTCGAGATGACCAATGCCAAGTTCAACATTACACCTCTAGCATTACCCTCACTGCCAAGTTAAACATCACACCTATGATAGTGACACTTTCAGTTTTCCCAAACAAAACTGAAATGCTTTTGAGTCAAGTTAATATCACACCTCTGACTCACATCCTTGTCAAGTTAATACTACACTTCTGACAAGACTACGTTCAACCCGCTAAGTTAATATCACACCTCTAACGGTAAAGACTTTCCTAGGTCCCTGGCGAATCTAGTCACACTTGTTATTCTCCTCAACAGAACAACAAGTCTACCTAAAAACATTGTTAGGTTAACATTACACCGTTAACAGTGTTTTCATCAACTCCCCAGCTATCTTAATCAAGTTAATCCTAAACCTCTGATAAAGGCTCATCTTCCCTGGGGGTACGAGTTCTACTTGTCACTTTCCTTTATAGAGTGGTAGGTCCACAAAATTTATCCTACCTCTGTCAAGTTAATATCACACCTCTGACAGCATTGTTGAATTTCTTGAAAACAGGATCTTTCTGCAAACCTTGACTTGTTAAGATTATTATCATATTTTTAGCAAGAAAGATTCTTTACTTCTATTCGTCTAATTTAAAAAAAAGAAGAAAAGTTCAAGACAATAGAAGGAAACAAAAAGAAAAGTGTCACTTTTATTTATATCCAGGCATATGAAAGTGATACAAAACGCTCTATTATACAATAAGATTGAGTGTTACAATAAAGGAGTACAAAGAAGTCCCTCTCTCTCTCTCTCTCAAAGGTTGCACTCACTCCTTGAAGCTACTCACAACTCCAAGTACAAGATGTTTGGAAGGACGCCAAAGTAGGATTGAACACTATGGCGACGATCGGAAGCTGATTTCACCACGATGCATGATGTAAACATTGAAAGAGCCCGTCGTTGACCAAGAACAATGGTGTTTTTGAGGTCGAAAGGCAGCAGAATCTTCTGATTCCACCTGACCATCCGAAGTCGCGGGGTATGATCCTTCGTTGATGAACATCTCCACCACCAGAAAGTCATCCAATGAGCATGAAGTTTTCATCGATGTCACTTCTGGGGTAGGTGAAGGGAGAATCCAAGACCATACCCACCACTATATCCACCGCCATCCTCACTCTGACCATGCCATGCTAAGAAGCATGACCGGTGCATTGAATCCAAAGAGATCTTGGCGGGTGTCAGGGCCTATGACTTCTTCTCCAGTGGTCGACCATCGAACAAGTTCGCTGGCCGAAATATTCTCCCAGGGGCCCAGCGAATATGAAAAAGGATGATTAAGCCTACCTGCAAGAAGCAAACAAAAAATAGAAGATCTGAAACTTAATATATTTCAACAAGAAAAACTCAGTAACAGACGCAGCTATTGCGGAAAACTGCAGATGCAGGAATGACTCGCGCAGTGAACCAAACTTCTGCGGCGGCAGAAACAGACCCGATCAAAGCTGTGATACATACTGAATTCAAATGTAGTCTGGTTTTGCATCCGCGTCTAAGGTATGAGGCGCTAAGAGAATCAGACGCGAAAATTGCCGTCTCCCTATTCGACGAACAGGGGTTGCAAAATTTAGGTCTGAAACTTTCAACCTAGGTTGAAATTCTTCTAAGTCGACAGCCTTAGACGCGAGCTCTGTATGTAAAGCTCGCAGTCCAGGTGCAAAAGTCCATTATACTCGCGTCCAGAAGAATTTTGAGTTAGAGTTTTCTGAATGGCGCAACTCCCAAAAGGTGGGCGCACCAACCAGACTTCAGAAGAAGGTCAAGAAAATGAATCTCTTTAAGAGATAGCAAAACTGCAACCCAGTAAGGGCTGAAAATTTCATGGCAGATTAGGAAGTCATACCCGCAGCAACCCCCATTAAGGGTTGAACTTTTTGCATCAAGGCGCAGATATAAAAGGTGCTCAAGGAGACGCTTCTTGATCTTGAAATCACTTGACAGTGATAATCTTCTGAAGAGATTAAACAGAAGCATGATAGCTCTGGGTCATCATCATCCATGGAGGCAAGTCCCAGATACAAGTCCTTGAAGAGAAAAGGCAGAATCGCTCAGAGCATTCGCTCTCAAAGGAAAGAAGTCTAAGTAATGGACTGCTAAAAGGAGAAGCTGAGCCCTATTTATAAGCAAACCACAAAGCCTGTGATTAATGGCTCGCTAATCAGAACCGTCAGCCTTAATTCCCGCACGAATGTCAAAGCCAAGTAACGGGCTGACGCGTGGACTATCGCTTCGGGAAGCATCGAAGACGCGAGTCTCCAACCGCTACCGCCGATTTGGCATTTAAAGGCATTAATGCCTGAACTCAATGAAGGGTTGACGCGTGGACCGCCGCTTCGGGAAACATCAGATGATGCGAGTCCCCAATCGTCAACCTCGACTTGACATTTAAAGACCCAACGAAATCTTTATGACAAGCTGCATGTAATGCCTGGGATGTTGCACCAAACGTAGGCCCGAGAGCCGCGTCCAGGAACTGGCATCCCTTTGCGAATTCGAAAATGGCATCCCTTTTCATTCCAGTCAAGAGAACTGCAACCGCGTCTCTCAGAGTGATTTAAAGCTGCATCCCTTCACAGCAAGAGGGACCCATTCTGGGGGTCGCGCTTGGAATCACATAACAGTGGAAAGCTGCGTCCTGAGACTTGTGTCCTCAACGGAGAAGGCCTATAGCATTCACAAGTATCTTGGAGCTGCGTCTACATGGCGAGATGATAATGGTGTTCCTATCATAAACTCAATATAATTTGAGTTTGCACCAGGTCAAGGACCCAGTGTCGCGTCCTCATATCTATGCGTCAGTTTTGAGGAGCATAAGACCGCGTCCTCACGGCATCCTGAATTCTGTACTTGGGCAGAGTTAAGGGCTGCGGCCAGGGAGCCGCACCCAAAGCTGCGTCCTTCGCGCCAACTGGAACCGCGTCTTAATTGACAGGTCAGAGTCGCGTTTCTCAGGACCGCGTCTCCCTATAAATCATAGTCGCGTTCCGCCCAAGAACTCAGTTCTACCTAAGTTCATTATTCACCGCCAGTCAAGGATCACAGCCAAAGACTGCCACTAAGAAATTGGATTCATCTACAGTGGAACAATGACGATGGAGCAAAATTTCAAAAGACTTTTATTATTTGAGCCAAAAATGATAAAAGTGATACAAACACTCTTGATGAATTGAGTGTTCTTTCCTTAAAAAAAAGGGAGACTAATAATCTTGATTAGCCAAAGAACAGATTTATTCTCGGAGGCGATGTATCTCATGCTGACGTGCTTTCTCAGCCTCCATAAGAGCCTGGACCCGCAGCTCCTCCTCGGACAAAAATCTCCTCGCAGCCAGCTGCGCTCGTAGGGATTCCAACATGGAGGAGTAAGTGGAGAGGTTTTCTTCAACCTGCGTCCTGGCAGCTTCCAGCTCTTCCAGCTTCTTCCTGGCAGTGGCAAGCTTCTGCTCATTGATTGCAATCAAGGCTTCTGCTTTAGCTATGGTGGCCCGAGCAGTGATAATAACCTGCTCTGCGCTCTGCATGACGAGTTTAGATTCCCTTGAATCGCCAATCAGCCTTTGATGGTCAGCCTGAAAATATTGGAGGTGGTGGGTCTCTTCAGCTATCCTTTCCTCCATCTCCTTTCGCTCTTGTTCTTGAGCAGCAAGAAGCCTAGTGAGGGTTGCCCGGGCCTCGTGAACTGAGCCAGCGTCTTCCAAGACTTAAGCTCTTTCAGATCACTCCTCAACTGCTCCACCAGCAGCAGGCACGCCCTACCCTATGAAGGACCTCCAGTATGACTGATGTTCTCGATCAAATTCTCAAAAAGCACTCGGGCAAATTCGAAAGAACTGCCCCAAGAGAGGATGAGGTCAATACATGATCGCATGGAAGCAAAGAACTGCTGCACCATTTGACGTGTCAGTTCTTCCATGATATCATTGGCTGAAGAGAACTCTGCTGATGTACTCCCAGATCCCCTTTCTATCACAGAGCGAGGGATGGGAATAAACTCGTCCCGTGCAGAAGTAGGATCAACGACAGGTGCGACAGAAGCCGAGATGGTCGCCGATACGTCTGGCGCAGTCACTGTCGTAGCAGCCTCCATGGCGACTGAAGTAGCAGCAAACTTGACTTCTTCAGAGCCCTCAGTCAGGACTTGAATTGTGCTGCCTTCTAGGCCGACGCTGACCGCAAGTTCCTCTGCCTGAGCTCCCTCAGCGCTCTCTGCAGATTACCAAAACATCAGCCATGACAACAAACAGAAAATATTCAGGACATCAATATTTCCTTACCAAGCTGAGGGTCCAAAGACGGCAAGTTCCTGGGCAAATTTTACAGGGTGGAAGTCACCCCGACTTCAATAATTGCCCTCTCTTGAGGCATCTCAGCAGCAGCCTCAACACCCTCCTGCTGGGCCAGCTCCTGTATCATCTCCTCGATATGGGAGGAAGTCGCAGCCTCGCCGTCCACGGCCAGCCCTGCAGCATAAAGTTAAAGGGAGGACGTCAGAGAACCTTTTTCCTAGTTAAAAAGGGCAACTGGGTCAAAAAGACAAAGAGAGTACCTTCAGCAAGAGCAGTTGCCGCTAGTGGCGACGCCGTCACCGGATCACACCCATATATTTCCTTCTGTGTGATATGTGAGAATTTACTCGGATCTGGAGGAGCGGGTTCATCGCCAAAATCGACCTCATCGCCTGAAGAATATTCATCCTCCTCAGACGATGAAGACGACAACGCAACACAAGAGTCCTCGACAGCCGAAGCCTTGCCACCAAGTACCCAAGTAGTAGGACTGGGGTCAGCTACCCTCGAGCCGGGCATCAGTATAGCAGGAGATCCAGGCTGTTGCGCTTCATCCCTCCTCTCTTGAGTCAAAGAAGACCCTGGTTGAGTTGAGACCCCTAGAATCTCAACATCATCCCTGCTCATCAGATCTGCCTCAAGTTGCTCAGCCTCATCGGTTGCAGTGGGATATCAGCAAGCTCCCCTTCTTTTAAAATCGCGGGACCCCTGCTGCGCAGTCCACGAGGGCGAACGAGGGGGGTTTCGTCTTCCTCCTCCTCTTCCTCCCTCTGCTCCTCAACACCGGAAGAGACGGCCTCAGACATTGAAGTTTCAGCCCTTGAGTCTTTCCTGGCCTTCTTCGGGGCCGACTCAGCCTGGAGAATAGCGCCATGAGGACGTTTAGGCACCGCCTGTCGACGCCTTCTAGCAGGCTGCTCCCTAGATGCTGCTGCTCTCGGTTCTACCCGCGTCTCCCCTCTGGCTTCCCTCTTAGCCGCCTGGTATTCATCGATACCCCGCATGCGCTTGTTGGATGCCAATTTCTCCTCATAGGACGCATTAATGCTCTTGATACATGAATGCTTCATTGAGTAGCCAGGTATCTTGCTAGCCTGGAAGTACCAAGTACAGAAACCAAGGCTTGCATAACAGTTTGGCGTCTTGTGAGGCAAGCTATAAAGAGCTTTTGTTCCCCCAGCCACGCTGTAATATGATAAGAACGGAGTAGTGGAGTATAATTCGCACAGATATTCAACAAAAGAGAGTAGGTTTAGAGTCAACCTTAGGTGCTTAATCACTCCGAAGTGTATTCACAATGTGTAATGTACTCCTTTCCAAATCACCGTAGCAGCATAAGCTATACGGGTCGAATCCACAAGGAGAGCTCACGATGGAAGCTTTACGGTTTGATGTTGAAGAAAGACAAACGAAAGTTCTTCTTTGTTTCAAAAGAATGAAAAAGACATGGAAAAATAGGTGAAAGAATTGGTTGTGGTTTTGTACATGAAAGTAAAAACGATGAAAAGAGAATGAAAAGAATTTGAAAACAAGAATTGCTTTTAGGAAGAAAACTAAAGTAGAGAAAACTTGCAAAAGACTTGTAGAATGGAAAAAGCCATGACTAGCTAACCTTACTAACTTGCTAACTTGCTAATCTCTGTTAGGGTGAAGCATGCCTCATGTTGATTCATCGGCAAGTGTTTGTCTTGCTTGTTGGTCAAGTTACTTTCCCCTTTGATGGATGGGTGATCATCTTGGACTTGTCTTGTAGCCTCATTGATTTCATCGGCTCTCAAGATAGAATTTCATGGTGGAATCGGGGAGTGTCACTCAAGGGATGCTAAGGAAAAAGATACAAAATTCATTAGACATTCAAGGCCATACAACAAGTTAACATTGAAGTAAGAAAGTTGTACAACAAATAGCATATGTTTGGTGTTCCATCTCCATGTTCCATCAAGGCACTTGTTCTAAGACAAGGCTCTAAATGAGGCACACATGAATCATATGGAGAATTACAACAAGAGATTGCCAAGAATGAAAGTAACCCATCGGGGATGAAAGAGACTCAACATTTGCAAGATTAAGAATTAGCAATCACCAAAGAGTTAGAAGTTAGGAAAGTTAGTGGTTAGCTAGTCATGTTAGAAGAAGTTAGCTATCCATTACAATAAAGAGAAAACAACAAGACATCATGCTATGAAAGTAAAGCTTGAATGAAATAAAGCAAGTAATGAAAAGCGCTAGAAATTGCAAAAGAAGAGAAAGTAGATTGGATTAATCCTTTCTTTGCTTCAAGTTGTCACCCCTTGATTACAAGCTTTCACTCTCTCACTATCTCTCTCTTGCAGAATTTCTAGGAGGAAGAAGAAGACTAAGAGCACTAAAAACCTAGAGAAAAATCAAAAATTACAAGCTCTTTCCTCTATTCTCTCCTCCTCTTTTGCACTGGCCCTGATGGTCTATTTATAGGCCTCAGGAGAAGAAGGCTCCAGAATCAGACAGCTGGGGATCAATCGCTGGCTCAACGGCCAGATAACTGCCGCGGATCCGCGGCCAGAGCCGCGTTTCCGCGGCAGAATCTTGGTCGTTGCGCCAACGATTTCTGTTGCAAGTTTGTTGCAGGTTGTTGGCCACGTGGATCTTCTAGAATGCTGACTGGATGCGTGGGTGATTCCAGATCCTGGGCTCAACTCTTGGGCTTCTTTTTGGGCTTTGAATTAATCCCCTTTTATTCTTGATAATTGCATGGATTTGTGGGCCTCTCTCCATTAAAATATGGACCTGCAAAAATAGAGAGAAAAAGAGTAAAAGACCAATTTTTATTGATATAATGCATAGTATAGAGGTGGAAGATGATAAAAAAATGAACTATAATCATTCCCCCATACCTAACCTTTGCTCGTCCCCGAGCAAAAAAAAAAAAGAAAGAAAATCCTAACTACATTATTACACCACTTTCGTAGGTGACACGATTGCACTGAGCACGTGCAACAAGCCGTTAAATCTCTAGGTTACCCTAGAGGAGGAGTGTTGTCTCCTGAGGGTTTTCAGCGGATTGCACCCACAAAATCCATAAAGAAAAAGAAAAGGGTTAGTGAAAATTTTGATCCATGTTTTCAAGATTCTAACTTGAGTTATCGGTTTCAGGTTACCCTAAACTTGTCATTCCTCTTATAAGCGTCTATTTAGAGTTTTGTTTTTAATTTAGGTTAAGTTTTTAAGGAAAAGATCAAAAACCAGATTTTGCATCAATCCTAGTATATATACATCTATAAATATGAAGTATCTTTCTTGGACTAAGTTTATTTATTTACTAATATATATAACAATATATATATATTTTTTTTTCTTTTTTCTTTTTTTTATATACAGTATTTATTTATTTACATTTCCTTAGATTCCTTAGGCTTTCTAATTTATCCTTGTAACGAGCCTCTTACCGATGACTCCCAAACCAGTCGGTCTTAGGGCACCAGATGAGAAAACATCTCTCGGGTTCGATGACTCAAGTAAACTAGGCCATGAATACTAAGGACTTAACCACCTTTAGGCGTGACTTGCCATGCTTCTTGAGGCACGGCTAACCAGCTTAATTAGTGGCTAAGTATTTATTTAGTTATTTATATATATATATATCTTTTTTCTTTTTTTATTATTATATATATGTAAATAAAGTCACAAAGTCTTTGATTAATCCCTCAATATGTTTAATGTATATATCCTAAAGAAAGAATTAAAATCTAGTTATCTTTCTTATCCTTTTTTACTTAACCTAAAAATCCAATAAAACTACTCTTTTCAACTTATAATTAGAAATCATATTTAAGAGCTTCCTTAATCCCTAAAGTCAAGCTTTGATTCTTTAAACATGGATCAAGAATTTCCCTCTTTTTTTTATATTTTTTTTATTTTTATTTTTCTAAAAGAAAAAGTAAAATCTAAAAGAAAATAAAAAATCTACAAAGAAAGGTAAAATCTAAAAGAAAAATAAAAAACCTAAAAAGAACACGAAAATCCTAAAAAATAAAAAGCCTAAAAAGAAAATAAAAATCTTAGGTTAGAATCTACCCCCCCATACCTATCTCATGCATTGTACTCAATGTATGTAAGATAAAAAGACACATGAAATAGGTAAAAGGTATGAAATCACTCCCTCCGTCTCTTTGGACCAACGGTGGTGCTGGGTCCAGCCGACTGAGATCGCCGCAACCCCGTCTCAATGCGGTCCAACCTAGAGGATTACTCCTCCACCTTCTTCCTAAGTCTTACCTGCCCCCTAAAAATTTTCTTCATGCCCTTCCAGATGGTGGACATGAAGGCACGTGAATCGGTTGGGGGTTCCTGACGCCAAAATTCAGGTTCATCTTCATCCTCTAAACTTTCCTCCGAAGAGGACTCCACCGGTATATCTTCGGGCTGGACACTAGGAGTCCAACCGCGTGTAAACAGCTGTCATAGGAGCTGGTGGGTCGTTCAGGTGTCACAAACACTCGGTCAAAGGAATCAAATACGGAGTCCGGTAGGAAAGTCCTACACAGACGCGTAATCAGAATAGGGTGGGAGTGTTTGGCACCTCGAGTGCGGGAGGAGTTGGCAATGATCGCGTGGAAGATGACCTTATTTAAGCAGACCGTGTGTTGCCTGGTCATTAAGTCGTGAATTATTTGCAACACCGGGCGGTTGAAGGAAGTTGTGTGGTCCAGTCCTAAAATGTTACGTTGGATCCAACGTCCAACGCAGTGTTCGTTCCTAAAGGTAGTGCTGGCCTTAAGCCCACGGTCCTGCTCAGTGCAGCGAGCCCCCATGAGTGTCATATAATCGATCAGTGGGAGGGGATCGCTGTGCTGTGGGTAAATGGGGACATGTGTGTGTTCCTCAAGAAGAGGAAGAGTGATGAACAAGTCACCGAAGGGCATGTGTACGGTGAATTGGTATGTGTGTGTGTCAACAGATGCATGGTCAATATTAGTGTAGAACATTGTCACCAATTCGGGACAATAAAAGGCATCGTTCTCAGAGTTATCGTACACTAACGTATACCAATCCCAAGCCCTAATTCGATCTAGAAACATATGGCCATACCCATTCGGATCACATAATATTTTGCCAAAGTCTTTCTCAGCAAATATCAAAGGTGCCATGCTAATAATCTAGGATCAAAGCAATAAAATTGGAGAGATCAAGATTCAAACCGCCCCCGGAATTCGTGGGGGGAAAACAAATCTCGATCTTGCAGAGGGCACAGGAGATGGATTCGGGAAGATGTGGCACCAGATCGGCCACCAGGGAACAAAATCGATCGGTGAAGACTTTGGCGGCGCTCCAGAAACGTCAGTACAGCCGCGGATCTGCGGCTCTGGTCGCAGAGTCGCGGCTTTCTTGGAGAAGCAGAGGATCGGGAAAATTTGGTGAGGCGGCACTTTGAGAGGGGTTTCAGATCTGAGGTTGATTTTGCGTTTGAGGGAGTAGAAGTGGGTTAAAGAGGATATTTATAGGAGGAAAAAGATTGGGAGTTCCACTTTTATCCCTAGGTAAAAAGATATTTACAAACCTAGGGACTTGAAATTTTGAAAGAAGGAGTTTGACCCTAGGGAAAAAGAGTTATGGAGAAACTTAGGGTTTTGAGGGATTTGAATTTTGAAAGTTGTGGAACTCTTTTAAAGGAATTTGTACAAAAGTCCCTCATTTTCTTCTTTTTTTTTATATATTTATTTACAAAAAGTGTACAAAAACTATTTACAAGGAATATGCACAAGTGTGTCCATTGCCTAAGCTTTTCTTTGGTCGTTTCCCTCTAGCCCGTTTCCCATTGTTCCAGTGTGTTTGTTTGCGCGGGCTCAGTTGGGAAACGAGTGCAATTATTTTCTGAGCCTTAGGCATTTTCAGTCTCAATGGCTTATTGTTATTCATCCTCATTTCACCACAAGGTTCACTGAAAATTTCTTCATCACCACTTTTTTCACTCTGAACTTCTTCATTCCCAATGTTAAGAAATTCCAGCTCTTCTCCATACAAATCCTCAAAACTAAGGTCAACATCTTCCTTCAGAGTTGTACAATTAGTTAACCGACCCCGGGTTGGCTCATCCAGACACATGATTTCATCAGCGAAGAGGTCTTCAAAAGTTATATCAATTGGAGGTTCTTGAATCATATCCTCATGGGATACATTCACAGTTGGCTCACTGAAAGTGAAGATATCCAAATCAACTTTCCCCTTTTGAAAGGGTACTCGGATAACAGGATTTTCCACTTCAAGAGAATCACAAACTTGTGACCATCTTTACTTTTTTCCTCACAATTATTTCTGACAAAGTTAACCTTGAATGTTTGATCTTTAATCCAACGAGGTTGCATGCTGAAGACATTCAATTCTCTCGTCATATCCCCAAAAGTTATCCCCATTGACCCATTCTTGCAATTTATGATGGCATTTGCTGTGGCCAGGAAACGTCCCAAGATGACAAGAGTTTGAGCCCTATGATTGGTATTAGACACAGGTTGTGTCTCAAGAACTACAAAATCCACAGGGTAAATGAACTCCCCAACTCTGACAAGGACATCATGAATTTCCCCCTTGGGTCTCTTGACAAAGAGATCAGCCAGTTGTATCGTCATTTGGGTCAGGCGGAGATCACCTAACCCTAGTTGTTGGTACACAGAAAAAGGCAGGAGATTGATACTGGCCCCCAAATCAAGTAGTGCCCTATTGATGGTAGTCTGTCCTATGACACAAGATATGGTCGGGCTCCCTGGGTTCTTGTATTTGACAGGAATGGGCCCAATGAACAACTCACTGATGTGTGATGCCAGGAAGACTTTCTTAGGGACTTGTGTTTTCCTCTTCTTGGTGCACATTTCCTTTAAGAATTTTGCATATGATGGCACTTGTTGTATGGCATCAAGAAGAGGGACATTGATTTGGACCTTGTTAAACATTTCTCATATCTTCTCCATATGAGCATTCAACTTGTGATTTGTAAGCCTATTTGAAAATGGTGCCCTAGGCTTATAAGGTTGCTCATCGATTTTTTCTTTTCCCTTGGCTTTTGATGGCTCAGCACTAGAAGATGGATTGTCAGAAGTTGGTTGTACTGGAACTGGAGGGGTTGACTTTGGTACTGGATGGGATGGTTGAGTAGAAACCCTATTATCTACCTGTTTTTCAGATCTCAGGATATGAATAGCGTTGCAATGACTGGGGCCCATGTCTTCCACTTCATGCAAAGGGAAGTGATTTTTGGGATTGGGCATTGGCTGACTTGGAAACATTCTTTTTTGTCTCTCATTGAAAGAATTATTCAGTTGCACAATTTGGACCTGTACTTTATTCATATCCTATTGATGGTTCTTCATTAGGGTTTCTATCATCTTTTCCAACTTTGATAGTTTGTCATCTGAATCATTCTGGGGTGGATGTTGGTGATATGGAGACTGGAAGTGTGTTTGATAGTGTGGTGGGCTCTGATAGGATTGTGATTGTGATGGACTTTGATATGGATGAAAATTTGGTGAATTACGATTGAGACTGTGTTGAGGAGGCTGAGCATCATATGGATGTGGAAATGGTGGCCTATGTTGCTCAGGACCAGACTGACTCCACGAAAGATTTGGATGGTTTCGCCATCCCGGGTTGTATGTACTGAAGTGTGGATTGTGATTGGGTCTGGTGAAAGTGGCATTCGTATTCTCCTGATATGATTGAGACTGGTATATAGGACACTCCTCGAAGACATGGTTGAGGTCATGACAATAGGTACAACCCGATTTGACAACAGGTGATGGGTTGACCTGATTAACAACAGAATGTTCCCTTGACTCAAGCAGTTCTATCCTCTTCATTAATTGTGTGATCTTAGCCTCAACAGCTATGGAGGATTCTATGGAATGCATACCGGTTCTGGAAGTAGTGGGAGTGGGTTTATCTGGGCATGACTCCCACTGAATGGTTTTCTCAGCTAAAGCTTCAAAGAGATCCCACCCGTAATTCTCATCTTTCTTCAAAAATTCTCCTTGGCACATGGATTCAAGGAGTGTTTTCGTTTGGTAATCTAGTCCGTCATAGATAATTTGGCATTGACGCCATTTCTCTATGCCGTGATGAGGACATTGGGCTAGAAGGTCTTTAAAGCGTTCAAAATACTTCCAGAAGGGTTCGTGTGATTCTTGCTTGAATTGCATGATGTTTTTTCTCATGAGGGCTGTCTTGTGAATGGGATAAAATTTCTTAAGAAAGACTTTTACAAAATCTTCCCATGAAGATATCGAACTGGCGGGAAGATTGTAAAGCCATTTCTTAGCAATGTCCTTAAGCGCAAAAGGTATGAACCTTAACCTAACAGCATCCTCAGTCAATTGGGAAATTCTCATCATTACACATACTTCTTCGAACTCTCAAATGAAGAAGTATGCGTCCTCAGACTCTAAACCATGAAATCGTGGAAGTGTATTGATGAATTGTGGTTTCAGCTCAAAATGATTTCCATTGGTAACAGGGAGAAGAATGCATGATGGAAGGGAGGTGCGAATCGGATAGAATTTGTCTTGAAGCGAAACGTTGTTTTCCATTATGTGAAGTGGTGGTGTTGGTGCAAGTGTAGGAATTCTAACAAGTCTTACAGAATCTGGATCCCGGTACCACTCTTGCATATACAGTCACAAACAACGTTCACCGATCACACCAGCGAAAAGAAAAAATAACAAACAATAAAAGAAAAATCAATCCCAAGCTATCTAGGATTCCTGGACCTAGACGACTCCTAACTGTTCGATGAACCAAAGAAGGTTGTTGCTTGAATCAGACCACAGCTAATCAGCCAGGTAGGGGCAAAATACGGTGGGAGGTATCCGTGCGTAAGCAACGGGCCTTAATTACGCCAAACCACGGTATCTTCGAGACTTAACCTCTTAATCCCCAGCCTTAGACACTGATTTCACCGGAGTATGAATCAAAATCAACTTCCAACTTCAGCCGATCTCCTACTGAGTCCGGATGTCCCTAGGGCCAACGTCTATCAGATTTTATTAAAAGGCTTGGGATTGTGAGTGCTTGGATGGTGGATTTTGAGCTAAGGAAAGGGTGATGAAATCCCCACCTTATCTTATTTATTGGGTAATGCCCTTAAAATCGATTTTGTGCAAGTGTACGATATAAGCAAACAAGGTTCACTCAAAGCGATATAAATCAACCAAGAAGTGAGTCCTAATCAAAATGCAATGCGCACGTACCTTGCTCCAGTACTCTTCAACAATAATGTAAATGAATTGAAAAGACATGTGCCTAGAAATGCAAACGTCTAATCAATTTTTAACTTTGCAACCAATATTTTACTGTTGATTATTAGCAGGAATATGGTGAAGCATACAAGAATTAAGTATTGCAGCAGCTGTTATTTTGCAGATCAAGCAACCCTGCAGAAAATTGTGAGTAGTTCACTCTTCTTTGCCGCAGATCCGCGGCTTTGGCCGTGGAATCGCGGCAAATAAGAGGGCAACTGGTCTCTGCTTTCTAGAGCAGAGGTCCAAGGCCACTTATATGTCACTGCAATACTAGTTTTCCTGTTTCTTCACCTGTAACCTGCAACAGAGAAGAAAGTTCGTTTAGTTCTTCAATTGAATCAAAACCGTTGCTCTCCCCGGCAACGGCGCCAAAAATTTAATAAGAACGGAGTAGTGGAGTATAATTCGCACAGATATTCAACAAAAGAGAGAAGGTTTAGAGTCAACCTTAGGTGCTTAATCACTCCGAACTGTATTCACAATGTGTAATGTACTCCTTTCTAATTCACCTTAGCAGCATAAGCTATACGGGTCGAATCCACAAGGAGAGCTCACGATGGAAGCTTTACGGTTTGATGTTGAAGAAAGACAAACGAAAGTTCTTCTTTGTTTCAAAAGAATGAAAAAGACATGGAAAAATAGGTGAAAGAATTGGTTGTGGTTTTGTACATGAAAGTAAAAACGATGAAAAGAGAATGAAAAGAATTTGAAAACAAGAATTGCTTTTAGGAAGAAAACTAAAGTAGAGAAAACTTGCAAAAGACTTGTAGAATGGAAAAAGCCATGACTAGCTAACCTTACTAACTTGCTAACTTGCTAATCTCTGTTAGGGTGAAGCATGCCTCATGTTGATTCATCGGCAAGTGTTTGTCTTGCTTGTTGGTCAAGTTACTTTCCCCTTTGATGGATGGGTGATCATCTTGGACTTGTCTTGTAGCCTCATTGATTTCATCGGCTCTCAAGATAAAATTTCATGGTGGAATCGGGGAGTGTCACTCAAGGGATGCTAAGGAAGAAGATACAAAATTCATTAGACATTCAAGGCCATACAACAAGTTAGCATTGAAGTAAGAAAGTTGTACAACAAATAGCATATGTTTGGTGTTCCATCTCCATGTTCCATCAAGGCACTTGTTCTAAGACAAGGCTCTAAATGAGGCACACATGAATCATATGAAGAATTACAATAAGAGATTGCCAAGAATGAAAATAACCCATCGGGGATGAAAGAGACTCAACATTTGCAAGATTAAGAATTAGCAATCACCAAAGAGTTAGAAGTTAGCAAAGTTAGTGGTTAGCTAGTCATGTTAGAAGAAGTTAGCTATCCATTACAATAAAGAGAAAACAACAAGACATCATGCTATGAAAGTAAAGCTTGAATGAAATAAAGCAAGTAATGAAAAGCGCTACAAATTTCAAAAGAAGAGAAAGTAGATTGGATTAATCCTTGCTTTGCTTCAAGTTGTCACCCCTTGATTACAAGCTTTCACTCTCTCACTATCTCTCTCTTGCAGAATTTCTAGGAGGAAGAAGAAGACTAAGAGCACTAAAAACCTAGAGAAAAACCAAAAATTACAAGCTCTTTCCTCTATTCTCTCCTCTTTTGCACTGGCCCTGATGGTCTATTTATAGGCCTCAGGAGAAGAAGGCTCCAGAATCAGACAGCTGGGGATCAATCGCTGGCTCAACGGCCAGATAACTGTCACGGATCCGCGGCCAGAGCCGCTTTTCCGCGGCAGAATCTTAGCCGTTGCGCCAACGATTTCTGTTGCGAGTTTGTTGCAGGTTGTTGGCCACGTGGATCTTCTAGAATGATGACTGGATGCGTGGGTGATTCCAGATCCTGGGCTCAACTCTTGGGCTTCTTTTTGGGCTTTGAATTAATCCCCTTTTATTCTTGATAATTGCATGGATTTGTGGGCCTCTCTCCATTAAAATATGGACCTGTAAAAATAAAGAGAAAAAGAGTAAAAGACCAATTTTTATTGATATAATGCATAGTATAGAGGTGGAAGATGATAAAAAAATGAACTATAATCATAATACCAGGCCCGAGCACCTTCAAACAAATTTTCACTGAAGGCGAGTTGGGCGTTAGGGTTGCCGACATATAGTTGATCATAGCCGAACTGTCGGGCAAAACGATTCGGCATATAAGGCTCGATCGTGCACGAATTCCCTTGCCGAAAGAGCAGATACCCGGGCCAGATATTGATGAGCCATAAGAAAACTCCCGATGGCAGCCTCGTGAAGTCGTCCGGACCCACAGTGTCAGCAAATTTATCCCCATAAGCAGCATCTGTAATATCGGGGAAGCAATGGTTGAGATGGTAATTTGAAGCGTTCAGAATACATTTCCGAACGTAGAACATATAGTTGTTGGACCAGCTCGAGCTCTCCAGCCGCTGCACAAAAGGGACAAACCCCTTGGATCGGGAGACTGGCGTCATCAGTGAGGGGCAGTGCATAACGTACCAAGCCATTAGGTACGTGTAGGGAAGCTCGACCCGGGGGTTAGGGGTCTTTACTCTCGGCCTCCCCTCCGAGTCAACCTCCGGTCTACCGTGAGAGTCGACGATGGCCTCCACTTTGCACAGGCTCTGAGTCAGGGCCCGCAATCTGCTTTGGATTCCAGCCACCATTGCTGGAAAGAGAGCGATGGACCTACCGTAGGCCAACAGCACCGCTGGATACACCACGTCGGTGACAATCACTTCATGCGGCAGTGTCGGCACTACACAGCGCTTCAACCACAGCATGAGGAAGCCCACCAGTAGTGCCCAGTTAGAAATGGGGATCTGGGCCTGGTGATCGAAACTTTCAAAAACCGTGTCAGGTTTGAAAGTGTCTTCATTCGACTCTGTGGTGTAAGAACTCACAGAGGCGTTAATCCTCTCGGCAATTTCCTCATCGGAGCTGGGAGCTAGAATGGTCACTGAGTGATCTTTCTCAGTTATACCATTAAATAGGTAGATCGCCCAAGACATCTGCTTAACTCCCCTAGTTCTCCAGGAGGTTATTTGGCCGCAGATGTGGATGTGACATAACACTTCCCAGTAGGTCTCATATACCCGAGGGCACTCTTTCTTCAAGAGATGAAGCTCCTCGGAAGTTGGGACGTATTCCTCATTAGGGGCATCTCCCATAACCAGCCCCGAAACATCATATAGTTCATGCAGGGCGAGCCCCATTTCCCCGACCGGGGTGAAGAATGTCCCCGTCAAAGGGTTGTAATGCTCCAGAATCCCGTAAAAATTATGGGAACTCTGTGGGATGCCATATTGCACAGCCATGACTGCTTGGTACAGTCCCACCTGGTCTAACAGACCTTCGAGTTCGGCGAGGACAAAGCCCACCATCTTGCCCCACCAAGACTTGTCGGAGGAATGAACCCACCCAAGTGGGCGATAGTCAATGGGAAAGTCACCCCCCACCTTCATGAATTCATTGATGAAGGTAGTGCTGAGCTGAGGAGTTTCCCCTACTGGGTACTCGAACCTGAATAATCCAAGAAACAAGCCAAAAACTTCCTTCCTGTGTCCGCCAGGGTGTACCTTCCTGGCGCCCAGTATGCCGAGCGAGACACTGGGGACAGATCGGGCAAGCTCCCATTCCATTGCCCGGGGGACAGACATGTGTTGGAGATAGGATAAAGGATACATTCTCTCCATATTCGGAAGAAAGAATTTCCTACTCCCTATTTGGCGAAGCCACTTATAATCGCCGTCATGCAAGATGTGACCGTCCTCGCCGATGTTGTCCCCAAAGAAGAAGACGGGTTTCCTTAACGGAATACGTGATTCTGTCTCAAAATCTGTGTCGGTCATGATTTCTCGAAAGGTCCTCATGTCGACCTTGGAGAGCCTCTCCCTTCGCTTCTTCGACTTGTTAGCAGTCACCGGAGCAGTCCTCTGCAACACAAAGGTTAGATTGCAGTCAGCACCACCAACGTGCCCGAAGTGACACTTTTTGGAGAGAGGGTCGGAGGAATATCGCACTGCAAAAGAGAATAATACTTGATCAGAAAAGGAAATTGATTAAGTGTTTACAACTCAAACGCAGAAATGAACCCAGACGCGGAGATCATCAGAATCTGTGTCCAGATCCAAAGATCGCTAAGCTAGCTTGGAACCCGCATTTTTGAAAGTCCAAGACTTATAAAAAAAATTCTAAGTATTGGACTCAGACGCGAGATTCATGAGGACCAGCATCTGATTTCACAAGACGCAAGAGTCATAAGAAATCTGCGTCTGAATCTTTCATACTTAGAAATATTCTAAGTATTGAATCCAAAACGCAAGGTTCATTTGGGCCCTGTGTTCAACAAGCAGACGCAAATTCGAGCAGATAAAAGAAGCAGAGGTCATCAAACTTGCGTCCTGTTTATCGACACAAGAACCGCACCTGATGATCAAACACGGGCATGAGCCCGTGTTGGCGGTTCATATTCAAAAGGGGATTTAAGAGTTAAAAGAACTCTGTAAAAACCCCTCTAATGGTGGAAATCAAGTTCGAAGACTTTTTATACCTGAAATAGGGGTTTCCTACATGGAGGAACCGCCCCTCGGAGTCTCAGAGACGATCGCCTTTGAAGACGAAGCAGTATGCTTGGCCTTTGATGCCATTGCGATCAAAGATCCGATGTTAGATGAAGGAAAAGAGAACAAAGGAAGCTCCTTTCTCAAACCCTAACAGATGAAAACGAAGAAGAAAGAGAGTCTAATGATGACTCTTGAAGGACTGTTGCCTTTTATAGGCACAATGATTCGCAAAGATATGCGGCGCTTGGCTCGACGCCTAATCACTGCCTGACGCGTGGACAGCGCTTTAAATGCAACGCGAGTTCGCACGCCAAAAAGAAGATGTCCCCTCAATTCTACAGGACACGTGGCAACATACTCATGGCACGGATTCGCATCCAACAGTCGCGTCTTCATCTCTAAAGACGCGTCCCTTCTAGCCTAAAGTTGCGTCAACTTCACAGAGCAAAAGCTGCGTCTTAACCCAAAATATGCGTCCTTCCGAAGATCGCACCTATTCGACCCGGCCAAAGCCGCGTCTACCTCATAGAGTAACAGTCACGTTGTCATCCCAAAAGCAGTATTACCCCTGCGTCCACAGAACTGGCGTGTAGTCCTTGCTTCTGCAATTCAGTTCAAAAGTACACTGGCACAAGCAGACGACTGCCCACCTCTGATTTAAAGTACACCAACGACAAACTTAAAGCATCGGGGAGGTTTAGACTGTGTATCTAGACACTCCACGCGATCAGTTTTGGCGGCTTCAAAGAGTTCTACAGTACACTCAAGAAGGCCATACTCCAAACAAGATCAAGCCCGGAGCATTGTCAGTCCAATCATAAGGGTGGATTCAGCTAGAGTCCAAAGTATTTCGAAATCCGTCCCAGCTAACTGCGGAATATCGAAAACTTTGGAGGGGGTTCAGTAGGCTGTCTAAAGATCACTAAAAGACAAGGCACCAAAAAGCAGAGTCCCAAGCTCCAGACGCAGGGCTAATCATAGCAATTAAAGCAACGCTAAGACGCGAGAATCAAGCTCCGCGTCTCAGCCAGCACTGCAGCACCAAGGTGCGTGGGTCGACACCCGCGTCTCAACCAGCACTGCAGCACCAAGGCGCGTGGGTCGAAACTCACGTCTCAGCCAGCACTGTAGCACCAAGGCGCGTGGGTTGAAACCCGCGTCTCAGCCAGCATTGCAGCGCCAAGGCGCGTGGGTCAACACCCGTGTCTCAGTTGTAACCGCCCTGGTTATGGGGTCAATCATGGCCCACATAACGGGAAAAGTTAACCCCCATTATGGAGTATTTTTAGGGGGCACGTTCGCCCCTGAAACCTCTATAAATAGCCCCGTTGCTATGAAGAAGGGGTCGGTCAATTAGATAAGAGAATCCGAAGGAGAAGAACTTGACTTGAGAGCTTCCACAGAGAAGGAAAGAGAGTCTAACTCTTCAGCTAACTTGCTGCGTACAAGTTAATCTTTGCCTACAATCTCTTTGAGATTTTGGTCGACAGAGCTGTGTTACTCCGTCTACCATCCAAAGAAGAAGATCTCCAGAAGTTCTCGACGTTTACCCGGTCAACGAAAAACAAGATTCACTTTCCACCGCCACTTGAAGAACCCAGCATTAAACAAAGGGAGGATTCAAGACACAATATCCTCCCTCCTTTGTAACCGGGGTGTAAGTCTGTTGTAATTTTTCAATTGATTCAAGGAAACTTTACGCGAATTTTTCTCCCGTCAAACAAACACAAGTAAGTCAATCGCAAACACAGAGATTTGTTTCGATGTTCGAGCACCCAGCTCTACGTTCCCGCCTTCACCCAGAAGGATTTCCGATCCGCTAGAAATTTCACAAAGGATTACAATCACTAGGGCGTACCCAACTCCTCAATCACACTCCTCTAGTCCAGAGGTAGTGGAGCCACAAATACCATAATCACTTGGAGATTAAAAGACCACAAACTCTCATTTGAAAAACTTTTCTTTACAAAAACCTAGAGAATAATGTATAGGATTGAAGCTCAAGATTTGTAAATGAAAAATAAAACAAAGTAGAAGAGAGTTTTGATTCAAAACTTCAGAGAAAAAAATTAGAGATTAGAGCACAAAAACTGAGAATAAAAACTTCTTTCAAGAATACTCAAGCTTTGATTTCTTTTGCAAATGCTGTTGTTATCTCTCCTCAACCCCGTCCACCCCTATTTATAGGATATAGGTAGGGATTAAAGGGTAAACAATAATTTTGACTAATCAGGAAAGATAAGACCCAAAACTAGCCTTAAATCTCACTTGGAGAATAAAAACACGTTTTAAAACATGTTTAAAAAACTAGCCGTTTGGCTGATAATACACTCACGGTCGATCGGCCAGTCAACCAATTTTCAAAATGTTATGACCGTTGGCAGGCCCCTGTAGATCGCCCGGTCGACCGTCCCAAACAGAGAGTTGGGTGCAGTCAGTCGGTCGACCGCTCGGTCGCCCGACATGGGGTCCGATCGACTGGATAACGTGCACACATGCACGCACCCAACGGTCAGAACTGCGGTCGACCGCTCGTTCGATCGTTCTGACCTGTAATAGAGCCGGTCGACCGTTCGGTCGACAGCAACAGGTCAAAACAGAATTTTTAAAGGCAAATGTTTTTGAAGATAAGTTTATTGATGGTAGGGCGTAGACAACTTATGTGTTATGGCATATCTTCGCATAAGAGCTTCAAAAGTTCTATTGCAAAAATGTGTGCCATTGTCACTAATGATAGCTCTAGGGATTCCGAAGCGTGAGATGATATTATCCTTCAAGAATTTGACAACAACTTTGTTGTCATTTGTCTTACAAGGGATAGCTTCTACCCATTTTGACACATAGTCTACGGCCAACAAGATGTATAAGTGCCCAAACGAATTAGGGAAGGGTCCCATAAAATCGATGCCCCAAACATCGAAAAGTTCTACTTCTAGAATGGGATTTAGGGGCATCATATTCCGTTTGAAAATTCTTCCTATCATTTGACATCTTGTGCAAGTCTTGCAATACTCAAATGCATCTCTAAACACAGTTGGCCAATAAAAGCCACTTTGCAGAATTTTCTCGGCAGTTTTGCGGGGACCAAAATGTCCACCGCAAGCGAACTCATGACAAAAATCTAGGACACTTCTAGTCTCCTCGTCGGGGACACATCTCCTAATGATTTGGTCGCTACAGTATTTGAAAAGATAAGGATCTTCCCACATGTAATACCGAACTTGAGACAAGAATCGGTATCTATCCTGTTTGGACCAACTAGGTGGTGTTTGGTGTGTGACTAAGTAATTTACTATGTCAGCAAACCAAGGTTCCTTAGAGATGGCTAGAAGTTGCTCATCGGGAAAATTGTCATTGATGGGCAGCTCGACAGAAGGTGCGTTGGGCACATGAGAGAGATGGTCAGCTACATTTTTGACACCTTTTTTATCTCGAATTTCGAGATCAAATTCTTGAAGTAGAAGGATCCAACGAATGAGTCGGGCCTTCGCATCTTTCTTAATCATAAGGTATCGCAGAGCAGAATGGTCAGTGAAGATCGTGGTCTTAGTCCCAGGTAGGTATGGACGGAATTTCTCCAAAGCGAACACTACTGCCAAGAATTCCTTCTCGGTGGTAGTATAGTTCATTTGGGCCTCATTAAGCGTCCTACTCGAATAGTAGATCACGTGCTGCTTATTGTCCTTACGCTGTCCTAAGACAGCACCTATCGCAAAATCAGAAGCGTCACACATGATCTCAAAAGGCTTGGACCAGTCCGGAGGTGAGATGATAGGGGCAGATATAAGTTCCACTTTCAATTTCTCCCAAGCACTATGGCACCTATCATCAAAGATGAAGGACACGTCCTTAGCTAGAAGGTTTGTAAGGGGTCTAGCAATTTTGCTAAAGTCCTTAATGAACCTACGATAAAATCCGGCGTGTCCTAAAAAGGATCGAATGTCCTTCACGCATCGAGGAAGTGGAAGTTTCGCAATGATTTCCACTTTGGCCTTGTCTACCTTAATCCCTTCCCTAGATATCTCATGACCTAGGACAATCCCTTGTTGCACCATGAAGTGACACTTTTCCCAATTGAGGGTCAAGTTCTTCTCGGTGCACCTACTCAGCACTAGCTCCAAATGATGGAGACACTGGTCAAATGAATTTCCAAAGACTGAGAAGTCGTCCATGAAAATCTCTAGGAAACGCTCGACCATATCAGAAAACAAGCTTAACATACAACGTTGAAATGTGGCGGGGGCATTGCATAGGCCGAAAGGCATTCGACGGTAAGCAAATGTCCCAAATGGACACGTGAACGTTGTTTTCTCTTGATCCTCCGGGGCTATAGGGATTTGGTTATACCCTGAATACCCATCCAAAAAGCAGTAATACTCATGACCTGCTAATCTTTCCAACATTTGATCGATGAAAGGGAGGGGAAAATGATCTTTCCTAGTGGCTGCATTCAACTTACGGTAGTCTATGCATACTCTCACCTTGGTAGGCAATCGTGTTTGCACTAACTCATGTTTGTCGTTCTCTACCACTGTAAAGCTAGACTTCTTAGGGACCACGTGCATTGGGCTAACCCATTCGCTATCGGAAATGGAATAAATTATCCCATTATCTAACAGTTTTACTATCTCGGCTTGTACAGCCTCCTGCATAAGTGGGTTTAGTCTACGCTGTGGATCCCTTTTTGGTCTAGTCCCTTCCTCAAGATGAATACGATGCTGGACTATCGTAGGGCTCAGTCCCTTAATATCTGCCATAGTCCAACCAATGGCTTCCCTATGTCTCCTAAGGGTTGCCAGCAGGTCCTCCTCTTGCCTATTGGTCAAATTAGATGCAACTATGACCGGTAACGTCTCTTGTTCACCTAGGTAGGCGTACTTAAGATGTTTGGGCAAGGCTTTTAACTCCAAAGAAGGAGTTGGCTCGATGGGTGGAGGAGTTAAGCTAGAATCTCCCATCTCTATAGAACTCAGATTTGATTCCCATTCGATCTCATCAAGACTGATATCACTTGTTTCTAACTCTTCCTCTTCCTCTGACTCAAATATGATCTCATCATTGTGCTCACTCGTCATGTTCTCAATGGAGTTAACCTCAAAAGGTTGGTCGGTCACATCGTAGGGATGTTTACCTAGGTTGAAAACATTGACTTCCTTGGTCATATCCCCAAAAGTCAGTCTCATGGAACCGTTTCTACAATTTATAATTGCATTAGCGGTTGCTAGGAACGGTCTTCCTAAGATAACGGGAGTTTGGGACCTAGGATTAGACACAGGTTGTGTCTCTAAGACAATGAAATCTACTGGGTAAATGAATTCTCCTACCCGTATGAGAACGTCATTGATTTCTCCCTTAGGAACTTTGATAGAGCGGTCAGCCAACTGAATAGTAACTTGGGTCGGGTTGAGTTCACCTAATCCAAGTTGTTGATACACGGAGAAAGGGAGCAAATTGATGCTGGCTCCTAAATCGAGGAGTGCTCGATTGATTTTGGCTCGACCTATGGTGCAAGAAATGGTGGGGCAACCTGGGTCCTTATACTTGATAGGGATCTGGTTGGACAGTAGCTCACTAATGTTAGTGGCTAGAAAAACCTTCTTAGGCACATTAGTCTTTCTTTTCTTGGTGCACATGTCCTTAATGAATTTGGCATAACTAGGGACCTATTGGATTGCATCAAGAAGTGGAATGTTGAGCCTAACTTGATTGAACACCTCTAATAATTTCTCCCTGTGTGCATTGTTGTTGCTTCTAAGCCTATTTGGAAATGGAGCTATAGGCTGGTGCAACTGATCTGCTGACTTTTCAGCTTCAGTTTCCTTGGGACTGGATGGAGAAGGAGTGGAGCTAGATGGAATGGAAGTGGAGCTAGATGGAATGGATGGCATGGATGGATCCGATGGCATGGATACTTGATTATCAACTTGTTTCCCTGATCTGAGTGTATGGACCATATGACACTGATTTGGGTCTTGAGCCTCATTGGCTGGCCTAGGATTCCTAGGGTTAGGCAATGGTTGACTCGGTAGGGTACCCCTCTGTCTCTCTTGCTGGTTCAATTGGAGCTCTATCCTACTTAGGACTTGAGCCAGCGTGTCTTGGCTTTTGACTAGGGTATCCACCTTTCTTTCCAAATTTGAAAGTCTTGTCTCCATTTGTGAATTTTGGAAAGACTGTGGAGGATTTTGACTAGGGAAATTTTGTTGATAAGGCGGATTTTGGAAGTTGTTGGAGAATTTGGGCCTCACTTGATCATTGTTGCTTGGGCCCCATGAAAAATTGGGATGGTTTCTCCAACAGGGATTGTAGGTGGGTGCATAAGGATTGTTGGCGGGCCTTGTGAAGGCCGCACTCATATGTTCGGGCAAGCTTTGATGCGCGATGAAACAGGACATTCCTCGAACACATGGTTCATATCTTGACAATAAGTACAGCCCGCCGAAGATGTTGGGCTGACTTGGTTCACAAAGACTGGCTCTTTCGTTTCAAGAGCCTCTTGTCTACGCATAACAGCAGCTAACTTAGCATCGGTTGCTACGTTGGCCTCAATGGAATGGATACCTCCTTTAGAAGAAGTAGGGTCATTAGTCCTAGATTTTTCAGGAGTAGGGTCCAATTGGATGGATTTTTCAGCTAATTCCTTAAACAATGTCCATCCTTCATCTTCATTCTTTTGCAGAAATCCTCCTTGACACATGGATTCTAACAATGTTTTAGTAGAATAATCTAATCCATCATAGAGAACTTGGCAAAGTCGCCATTTCTCTATCCCATGGTGAGGACATTGGGCAAGGAGATCCTTAAAACGCTCGAAGTATTTCCAAAAAGGTTCATTGGCTGTTTGCTTAAACTGGAGGATATTCTTCCTAATCAGTGCAGTCTTGTGAACGGGATAAAATTTCTTTAAGAAGGCCTTAATGAAATTATCCCAAGAAGATATAGAACCGGCCTCTAGACTGTAGAGCCATTTCTTTGCTAAATCCTTCAAAGCAAAGGGGATAAACCTAAGTTTGATAGCATCGTCTCCTAACTTAGGCATATTCATCATTTGACATACTTCTTCAAATTCCCTTATGAAGAAGTATGCATCCTCAGATTCAAGTCCATGAAATTTGGGAAGAGTGTTGATGTATTGTGGCTTGAGTTCATATGGGTCAACACTTTCGATAGTGAGCTGGATGCAAGAAGGAAGAGAGGTTCTAATAGGATAGAACCTATCTTGGAGTGACTGTGGTTGTGCCATGTGTGAGTCGGGCTTGAGCTCGGGTGGTGAACTAGTTCTAGTTAGCCTGGATGTAAGTGGGTCTCTCGACCAAGCGGTCATGCACAATCAGCAAACAAGTTCACCCAATCAATCAAAAAAAAAAGAAAAACAATCAAAAGTCCTAATCTAAGGTAAGCCTTGACCTAGACGACTCCTAACTTTAGACTGTCCTTAGGAGGTCTACTGTCGACGTTAACCACAAGTTAATCGGCCAGGTAGGTGGCAAGACCGGTGGGAGATTTTCCGTCAGAGACGTTTCTTAATTAAATAACCACCGTCCTTCGAGCTTTCGGCCCTCAATCCCCTGCCTAGACACCGATTTGACAAGAGTTAATTTCGAACAATTTTCCTCCTTCGGTCAATCTCCTATTGAGTCCGAGTTACCTTAGGGCCAACGTCTAGTCAAGTTTTACTTAGGGTTAGGGTTGTGAGTGTGACTGATATGATTTGTGGGCCAAGGAAGGGTGATGAAATCCCCACCTTATCTTTGTTATGGGTTATGCCCTTAAGATGGATTAGTGTACGTGTAAAGCGGTAGAAAAGTAATCACTCAAGAAAGCGGTAAACAACCAAGAGTGCTTCCTAATCTATATGCTTATGCAAACGTACCTTGTCGCCAGCACTCTTCAACAGAATTAAAGAATTAAAAATAGACACGTGCCCTAAAATGCAAGAGTCTAAAAATATTTTTTTTTTTTTATTCAACAAATAGGTTAATGTTAATTATTAGCAGTTGCAGAGTGATCACAGAGAAGTAATAATACAGCAGAAAATAGAATTTTGCACTGCAGAGCAACCTGCAGAAAAATCTATCAGTAGTCAACTACAACTGCCGCGGACCCGCGGCTTTGGCCGTGGAAACGCGGCAAAGTTGTAGGTCCAGATGCTCTGCCTTCGAGGGCAGAGGCACTGGATTGCAATATGTGTCTTCTGCTGTTCTGTTTCTGCTTCCTATTCTCTGTACCTGCAACAGAAAAGAAAGAATGATTAGAACGAGGAAATCGTGTCGTTCCTTCCCCGGCAACGGCGCCAAAATTTGATTGAGATTTAGATAATTGAAATAGAGTTCAGATTGTCTTAGTCTCAATGCGAATCCGCTGTAGCAAGGGCTCGAGCGGGTCGTGATCCTCAGGGAAGGATGCGATGAAAGCGTTTCGACTCGATTCCTCTGTATCTTCAAAAATAAGAGAGAGAGATTAGATCTTGAGATGAAAATATGTGAAAGAGATGGTTTTGCTGATTTTCTACCACAACCCTATTGCAAATTAAAGAGCTTGATCTTCATCTTAAGACTGATATGATTTACCCTAGGTTATTGCAATTATCTCAAGCAAGAAAATTAATACACGATTCTATACTAAGTTGCATTATTCAAAAACCAACTATGGTTCAACCTAACATCTAGGTACAGCCTAATAGAAGACTAATCTCAAGTTATGCTGTCCTAGTTCTTAGGGTTGAAGTCATGATAAGTTCTTTTAACATGTAACCTAGATTAAGAATTTTAAGTATTTTTGTTGATCTTCAAGAATTAGTTGCCTTTAAACCTAGGGTTTCTAGTGATGTTCATTAATCTGATCAAGTTTTAATTGCATCTAGGGTTGCTTCAAGAATCTCAGCAAACCACTAAGATGATTAGTTCTTCATAATTATTTTTATCTTTTCAATATTTATTTTTTTTATTTTTATGAGAAAGATTGCAAAAGAAAGAAAAACGAAAACAAGAAGAGATCGAAGATTAAAACACGAGAGATGACAAAAAGAAATAAAGTGCAGAAATTAAAAGAGAACAAAAGAGTGACCTTTTTATTTCGATGAATCTGGTTACACAATTGTCTCCTTCTTCTCCACAAATAGCATGAATAAAAATTACAACTTTATTAAAGTGGCTAAAGAAAACCCTAATCGTCTCTGCATGCCCCTCCCTGTTGCGACTGCACAGATATTTATAGTGCAGAATGTAGAGGAGTCCCGGATAGAAGTGCCAACGAAAACTGGTACCCATCTCTATCCAAACTGCCGCGGATGCGCGGCTTTTGCCGCGCCTCCGCGGTAGTTTAGTGGCTTCTGGCCACGCGCTTTGGCGCGTGGCCTCTCCTGGTCCGTCCATGTGGGCTTCTGCTTCTAGAAGTGTGATCCTGGCCTTTTAATCTAGATTTTCGAGATAACTTGGTAATCAAGTTACCCTTAATCCAGATTTCTTCAAATCTTCTCTCCACGAAATTCCTCTTTATCTTGGCCTTTTATCCTCATCCTGCAGGTGTTTAGAGTTGGATAGAAGTCTATCCTTCCCTAATCTCTGATATTTGCAACTTTTAGCCCTTGTATTTGCATTTTGACTCTTTGTATTTGCGCTTTTTCACCTGGGCTTCAAACATGGGCTTGGATCTGGGCTTTTGGGCTCTTTAGGCTTTATTTATTGCTAAAATAACAATTCGAGGCCTGCACACAATAAATTACAAATTATTAATAAATGTGCAGAATTAAATGAATAAATATGAAAATGTGATGGTAAATATGATGATAAAAATGCACTTTTCACTACCAATCACCTCCCACCAACCTTACCCTTCCCTGGCTGATTTGCTTATAGTCAAAGTCTACACCAAACCTCCTGTGGACGATCTAAAGTTAGGAGTCGTCTAGGTCCAGGAAACCTAGAAAGCTTGGATTGATTTTTTCTTTTTTCTTGCTTGTTATTTTTAATTTTTTCGCCTGTGTCATCGGTGCACGTTGATTGTGTAATTGTATGCAATAGTGGTATCGAGATCCGAATTCTTCTAGGCTTGTGAGAGTTACACTGCCACATACACCTCCACTCTACACAATTCCAGTCATGACCAACAACGTTTCGTTGCAAGACAAGTTCTACCCGATCCGCACATCACTTCCATCTTGCATTCTCCTCCCAAACACAAATGGAAGTAACTTTGAGTTAAAGCCCCAGTTCATAAACACTCTTCCACGATTCCATGGCCTTGAATCTGAGGATGCATACTTCTTCATCTGAGAGTTTGAAGAAGTATGCCTTATGATGAGAATTTCCCAGTTAACCGAAGATGCTGTCAGACTTAGGTTTATACCTTTTGCACTTAAGGATATTGCTAAGAAGTGGCTTTATAATCTCCCAGTCAGCTCAACTTCTTCTTGGGATGATTTCGTTAAGGTCTTTCTTAAAAAGTTTTATCCTATCCATAAGACAGCCATTATAAGGAAGAATATAATGCAATTCAAACAAGAAGCAAATGAACCGTTTTGGAAGTACTTTGAGCGCTTCAAAGACCTAGTAGCCCTGTGTCGCCATCACGGTATAGAAAAATGGCGCCAGTGCCAGATTATCTATGATGGGCTCAATTATCAGACTAAGACGCTCCTTGAAACAATGTGTCAAGGAGAATTCTTAAAGAAGGATGAAGATCAGGGTTGGGATCTTTTTGAGGCTTTAGCTGAAAAGACAATCCAGTGGGAATCATGTACTGAGAAACCCACACCCACAACTTTCAGAACTGGTTTACACTCCATAGAATCCTCGATAGCTGCAGAAGCTAAAATTACACAATTGATGAAGAGAATTAAGTTGCTAGAGTCCAGGGAAAATTCTGCTGTTAATCAGGTCAACCCAACACCTGTGGTTAATCCGGGTTGTACCTACTGCCATGATCTGAATCATCTGTTTGAGGAGTGTCCAGTTTATCAAACTCAAATGTTTCAGGAGAGTACGAATGCCGCGTACACCAGACCCACTTACAATCCTTACTCCAAAACCTATAATCCGGGATGGCGAAACCATCCTATTTTTTCTTGGAGTCAGTCTGGTCCCGAGCAGCCGAGACAACCATTTCCACAACAATACCCTGCTCAGTCTCATCCACCGACTTACCACCAGAACCCACCAAATGTTCATTCATACCAGAGTCCACCCAGGTTCCAGTCATATCAAAATCCTGTGCCTAACCAAGCAAATTTTCAGCCCCAGTATCAGCATCATCCACCACCAAACCCTTCAGACAAGAGACTTTCTGATTTGGAGAAAATGATAGAGACCTTATCTAAGACCCAAGCTTCAATGATGAACAACTAGCAGCAGGACATGAACAAATTGCAAATCCAGATAGGTCAGTTGGCTAATTCTCTGGCCGAAAGACAAAAAGGAATGCTACCTAGCCAACCTGTGCCAAATCCCAAAACTCATTTTCCCCTGCACGAAGTTGAAGACTTGGGACCCAGCCAATGCCAAGCTATTCAAATCCTTAGATCTGGGAAGCATGTAGATAATAAGGTTTCAAATTAGTCTCCCAAATCTGTGTCACCACCTTCTGTTCCAGTACAACCCATGCAAGACAGTCCTTCTTCAAGCACACAACCATCCACTTCCCAGTCTAAAGGAAAAGAGAAAGTTGATGAGCAAACATACAAGCCTGTTGTCCCATTCCCAAATAGGCTTACAAATCATAAGATGAATGCTCACATGGAGAAGATAAGAGAGATATTCAACCAAGTACAAATCAATGTCCCTCTCTTAGATGCCATTCAACAAGTCCCATCCTACGCCAAGTTTCTGAAAGAAATGTGTACCAAAAAGAGAAAAGCAAATGTCCCTAAAAAAGTCTTCTTGGCTTCCAACATAAGTGAACTGCTCAATGGTCCGATCCCTGTGAAATACAAAGATCCAGGGAGCCCTATCATTTCTTGCATCATAGGGCAGACCACCATAAATAGGGCTTTGCTAGACTTGGGCGCGAGCATCAATCTTCTCCCCTTTTCCGTATATCAGCAGTTAGGGTTAGGCAACCTTCGTCCAACCCAGATGACTATCCAATTGGCTGACCGCTCTGTAAAGATTCCAAAGGGGGAAATTACAGATGTTTTAATACGGGTCGGGGAATTCATTTACCCCGTGGACTTTGTTGTTCTTGAAACACAACCCGTACAAAATCACAGAGCGCAAACACCCGTCATTCTCGGACGTCCTTTCTTAGCCACAGCGAATGCGATCATCAACTGCCGAAATGGATCGATGCGTCTAACGTTCGGAGATATGACAAAAGAAGTGAATGTCTTCCATCTAGGAAAGCAGCCAAGGGATTTGGACAGTGACTTTTTCGAAGTGAACTTGATAGAGGGGTTAACCAGCGAACATGTGGAGGAGGTTGAGTATGAGTCTGAAGAAGAGTTTGATGTGGAGTCGGATGACTTCAACCTTGATCAGATTGTTGGATCAAATGTTGAAAGGACTACTAATTACACCCCTATTCTTCCCTTACACCATGAACAACCAGTGATAGATCCGGTCCCTTCTTCTGAGCTTAAGGCTCTTCCCGACCATCTCAAGTACAAGTACTTGGATGAGAAGGAATCCTTTCCGGTAATCATTGCATCCAATCTCACTAAACAACAAGAAGAGGACCTTCTGACTATGTTAAGGGAAAATAGAGAGGCCATTGGTTGGACAATGGCTGATATCAAGGCAATTAGTCCTTCCATTATTCAACATAGGATTCATTTGACGGAAGATGCCAAGCCTAAACGAGACCCACAGCGTAGACTTAACCCCATTATGCAGGAAGTTGTTAGATCTGAAATCTTGAAACTATTAGACAATGGGATTATCTATCCCATATCCGATAGTCAGTGGGTTAGTCCAGTTCACGCTGTGCTTAAGAAAGCTGGATTTACTGTGGTGGAAAATGAGAATAAATAATTGATACAAACACGTCTTCCAACGAAGATTCGAGTTTGTTTGATTACAGGAAACTGAACACTGCCACACGTAAAGACCACTTTCCACTTCCTTTCATTGATCAAATGCTGGAGAGATTGGCAGGACACGAGTATTACTGTTTCCTGGATGGATATTCAGGATATAATCAAATCCCAATCGCTCCCGAGGACCAAGATAAGACTACCTTCACCTGTCCTTTTGGAACGTTTGTATACCGAAGGATGCCCTTTGACTTTTGCAATGCTCCTGCAACATTTCAACGTTGCATGTTGAGCCTCTTTTCGGACATGTTGGAGAAATTTCTGGAAATTTTCATGGATGATTTCTCGATTTATGGGGATTCCTTTGAGCAATGCTTGTACCATTTAAAGCTGGTGTTACAACGCTGTATGGAGAAAAATTTGACACTTAACTGGGAAAAGTGTCACTTTATGGTCAAGCAAGGAATTGTACTTGGGCACAAGGTATCAAGAATAGGAATCGAGGTGGACAAGTCTAAAGTGGAAGTCATAACGAAGCTCACTGAACCAACATGTTTAAAGGACATTAGATCATTCTTAGGGCACGCCGGCTTCTATAGACGATCATTCAAGGGTTTAGCAACATTGCAAGACCCTTGACAAATCTCTTAGGAAAGGATGTACCCTTTATATTTGATGAGGAATGTCAAAAATCATGGAAAGAGCTTAAAAGTAGACTTGTCTCAGCACCGATTATCTCTGCACCAGATTGGACCAAGCCTTTTGAGATTATGTGTGATGCCTTTGACTTTGCTATAGGCGCCGTTTTAGGACAGCGTATTGATAATAGGCAACACGTAATCTATTATGCTAGTAGAACGCTGAATGATGCCCAACTCAATTACACAACTACTGAAAAGGAATTTTTAGCAGTTGTCTTTGCGTTGGAGAAATTTCGCCAATATCTGCTAGGGTCCAGGACTATTATTTTCACTGATCACTCCGCCCTAAAATACTTGATGCAAAAGAAGGATGCTAAGGCAAGACTTATTCGATGGATACTTCTTTTGCAAGAGTTTGATTTGGAGATTAAAGATAAAAAGGGCATTGAGAACGTGGTAGCTGATCATTTGTTGAGAATCCCAAATGCACCTAAGGAGAGTATACCAATTAATGATGATTTTCCTGACGAGCATATTTTTGAGATGTGTGGAGAGCCCTGGTATGCTGACATAGTGAATTACCTTGCTACCAGGCAAATACCTTCTCATTGGTCAGGCCAGGAAAAATACCGTTTCATGCGTCAAATGCGGTTCTTCTTTTGGGATGAACCGTATTTATTCAAATATTGTCCTGACCAAATCATACGTAGGTGCCTTCCTGAGGATGAACATCAGAGTGTTTTGACATTTTGTCACAAGTTAGCTTGCGGTGGACATTTTGGTCCACGGAAAACTGCTGAGAAAGTGCTTCAGAGTGGATTCTACTGGCCCACTCTCTTTAAGGATGCATACAATTTTTGCAAGCTTTGTGATAAGTGTCAAATGACGGGTCGTATCACACAGAGAGACATGATGCCCCTCACACCCATCTTGGAAGTCGAAATTTTTGACCTCTGGGGCATTGACTTTATGGGACCCTTTCCTCTGTCCTATGGTAACCAATACATATTGGTAGCCGTAGATTATGCTTCCAAATGGGCTGAAGCAATTCCAATAAGGACAAATGACAACCATGTTGTCAACAAGTTTTTACGAGACTACATCATCTCTCGCTTCGGAGCCCCCCGTGCGATAATAAGCGACAATGGGAGTCATTTTTGCAATCGGGCTTTTGAAGCCCTGATGTGCAAATATTCTATCACTCACAAACTATCCACGGCTTACCATCCTCAAACCAACGGGCAAGTAGAAGTCACGAATAGACAGATAAAACTCATTTTGGAGAAAACCGTAGGACAGAACCGTAAGGATTGGTCCATCAAACTCACTGATGCCTTATGGGCATACAGGATCGCTTACAAGACTGTCCTCGGTATGTCTCCATATCGAGTTGTATTTGAAAAACCTTGTCACTTGCCTGTGGAATTAGAACACCGAGCTATGTGGGCTTTAAAGCAGCTAAACTTGGACTTGGATAAAGCCGGTGCTTTAAGGAAGTTGCAGATATCCGAGCTTGAAGAGTTAAGAAACGAAGTATATGACAATGCTCGGATCACGAAACACAGAACCAAGCTTTTTCACGATAAATCCATTCACAGGAAAATTTTTGTCGTAGGACAAAAGGTTCTGTTGTACAATTCACGACTCCACCTTTTCCCTGGTAAATTGAGAACCAGGTGGTCAGGGCCATTCATTGTTCAAAATGTCTTCTCCCATGGTGCGATTGAGATTCTTGACCCGAATAATGGTAACAAATTCACTGTGAACGGTCAACGTCTAAAGCCATTCTTTACCACTGATTCCGTGTCACACGAAGTTCATGAATTGGGTCTTTGTGACCCAGTTTATTTGTGACCACTCCATCTGTATAGTTTCCCGAGCATTTTCCTGTATATCATTTTGGGACCATTTTTTTGAATAAAATTTTGTAAATAACAATAAAAAAAATATATAAAAAAATATTATAAAAAAAAATGAGAGACTTTTTCTTAGGATTTTACCTCTTTTCCTAGGGTCATCTTCATTTTCCACTTCTTTACCCTAGGTTTGTAAATACACCTTTGACCTAGGGATAAAATTAGAAATTCCATTTTCTCTCCCCCTATAAATACTCTCCTCACCTACTCCTTCTTCCTCAAACGCAGACTTACCCTCAGATCTAAACTCCTTCTTCCCGAAGCCGACCTCTGAAATTTTCCCTTCACCAGAATCCTTTGATCTGCCGCAATTTCCCTTTTCTGCCCGCAAATCTGCCATACTCCGGCCACGTCTGGCGCCTAGAAAAATTCAGCCTGACTGATTTCTACTTCTAGTGACAGATCCAGAGCCATTCTTCTAGATTCTGTCCCGGGTGCCTTCTGCACAACTGTTTTTGGATTTCCCCCCACGATCTCCGGGGGTGGTTTGATTTCTCATCCTAAAATCCTTTACTTTAATTTCATTATCATACATGGCCCCGAATTTGTTTGTGGAAAGGGATTTTTCCATACTTTTGAATGATAGTGGGGGGTATGGGCACATCTTTGTGGATAGAATACGTGCATGGAATTGGTACTCTTTGGTCTATGATAACAATGACTACGATGCATATTATTGCCCTGATCTTGTCACTACTTTTTATAATTCAATTGATCATGCATCTGTGAATTTTGACACACACCAATTTGTAGTACACATGCCATTCGGTGACATCTTTGTCACAATCCCACTCATTGCTGAAATCACTGCTGTCCCCATTTATCCCCACCATAGTGACCCCTTGCCATTGCTAGATTACATACCCATCATGGGGGTCCGCTGTACAATTCAGGACCGTGGGCTCAAAGCCAACACGACTTTTCGAAATGTTCATTGCATTGGACGCTGGGTCCAACGCAATATTTTTGGGCTTGACCATCAATCTTCCTTTAACAGACCCGTGTTACAAATAATCCATGATTTAATGACACATAACCACACGGTCTGTTTGAATAGGGCCATCTTCCGTGCCATTCTTGAACATTCCTCCCGCACTCGGGGTCCAAAGCATTCCCATTCAATCTTAATCACACGTCTGTGTAAACTGTTCATATCAGACGCTGTCTTTAATACATTTGACCAAGTGCCTGTTACTGTAGAGAGACCCACAAGCTCATATAATGGTTGCTTGCAGGCGCTCTGGACACCCAGTGCCCAGCCTGAGAATGTACCTGTGGAGTCCTCTTCAGAGGAAAGCTTGGAGGAGATAGATGAGCCCCAATTCTGGAGGTAGGACCCCCCAACTGAGTCACGAACCTTCATGTCCACCATCTGGAAGGGCATGAAGAAAATCTTTAGTGGTCAAGTGAGGCTGAGAAAGAAGGTAGAGGAGCAATCCTCTCGATTAGATAGTATGGAGGCAGCGTTGAGGAGATCACAGTCGGCTGGACCTAGCACCACCGTGGGTCCAAAACGACAGAGGGAGTAGCTTTATCCTTTACCTATTTCATGCATCATTTCATCTTGCATGCATTGGGGACAATGCATGAGATAGGTATGGGGGGTAGATGCTAACTTAGGATTTTTTCACTTTCTTTTTAGGCCTTTTATTTTTAGATTTTTTTCACTTTCTTTTTAGGTTTTTATTTTCTTTTTAGATTTTACTTTTTCTTTTAGAAAAATAAAAAATAATATAAAAAAAAGAAGAAATTCTTTGATCCATGTTTAAAGAATCAAACTTGAAACTTAGGGATTAAGGAAGCTCTAAATTAAGATTTCTAATTATAAGTTGAAAAGAGGAGTTTTGTTAGATTTTTAGGTTAAGTAATAAAGGATTAGAAAAATTACTAGATTTTAATTCTTTCTTTAGATATAAACATTAAACATATTGAAGGATTAATCAAAGACTTTGTGATTTTAATTACATATATATATAATAAAAAAATATAAAAAAAAGAGATGTACATAAATAAATAATAAATACTTAGCCACTGACTAAGCTGGTTAGCCGTGCCTCAAGAAGCATTGCCGATCACGCCTAAAGGTGGTTAAGTCCTTAAATTCCTTCGTGGCCTTTTTTACTCGAGACCTTAAAACCCGAGGGATGTTTTCTCATCTGGTGCCCTAAGACCGTCTGGTTTGGGAGTCATCGGTTAAAGGCTCGCTACAAGGGTAAACTAGAAAGCCTAAGGATGCTAAGGAAATATAAATAAATAAACATTGTAAATAAAATAAAAAAAAAAAAGAAAAAAATATTATATATATTAGTAAATAAATGAACTTAGTCTAAGAAAGATCCTTCATATTTATAGATGTATATATCCTAGGATTGATGCAAAATCAGGTTTTTGATCTATTCCCTAAAATCTTAACCTAAGCTGAAAACAAAATTCCAAATAGACACTTATAAGAGGAATGAAAAAGTTTAGGGTAACCTGAAACCTATAGCTCAAGTTAGAATCTTTAAAACATGGATCAAAAATTTCACTAACCCTTTTATTTTTCGTTATGGATTTTGTGGGTGCAATCCGCTGAAAACCCTCAGGAGACAACACTCCTCCTCTAGGGTAACCTAGAGGTTTAACGGCTTGTTGCACGTGCTCAGTGCAATCGTGTCACCTACGAAAGTGGTGTAATAAATTAGTTAGGATTTTCTTTCTTTTTCTTTCTTTTTTGCTCGAGGACGAGCAAAAGCTAGGTATGGGGGTGTGATTGTTATACATATTTGCATATTTTACCACTTCCATACCATGCATATTGTATATAAAAATGTGATTTTTAATCCTTTTTCTCTCTATTTTTGCAGGTCCACAACTTAAAAGAGAAAAAGCCCAAAAATCTCTTTAAATTAGCAAAAATTAAAGAGATTAATTCCAAGCCCAAGTTTAAACCCAGGATCCAGAGAATTCTACGCGCCAGCTCAAGATTCTAGAAGGCCACGTGGATAACAACCTTGTAACAAACTCGTACCAGAAAGTTGTTACCCAACAACTTCAGTTGAGCCGCAAAATCCGGGATTTTCCCGCCAATTTGCGACAGTTACAGGTCTGTTGGATCCCAGATTTTGCGCCAACGGCTAGGGCTCTAGATCCTTCTCACTGAGGGCTATAAATAGAGGACCAGGGTCTGCACAAGAGAACAGAGAAGAGAGAGGAGAGAACTAGGGAAACTCTTGTATTTTCTTTTAGTCTTCTCTTAGGTTTTAGTCTCCATCTTCTTCCTCCTAGAGATTTTGTCAAAGAGAGAAAGTGAGTGCTGTTGAAAGCTTATAATCAAGGAGGTGACATCACTTGTAACAAGGGTTAATCAAAGCTTCGTCTTCTGTTTGCAAGTGCTAGTACGTTTTACTTTGCATTGCTTTACTTACTTTGCTTTCTTTCACTTTCATTGCTTTACTTCTCTTTGCTTTACATCATGAAGTGTTGCTTTGTTACTTGTGTAATGGATAGCTAAATTTCTATTGCATGGCTAGCTAACAACTTACATAACTAACTTCTATCTCTTTGAATGATTGCTTATCTTTATACTTGCATTGTGAGAGTTTCTTTTACTTGCCAAGGAAGTAGAGTTGCTTTCCCTTGGTGAATGCTTGTACATCCTCCATATGACTCATGTGTGCCTCATTTAGAGCCTTGTCTAGAACAAGTGCCTTGATGGAACAAGGAGATGGATCACCAAACATGTGCTACTTGTAGAACAACTTCTTTACTTCAAGCTAATTTGTTGTTATGTCTTGAATGTTTAAATGAATGTTGATTCTTCTAACCTAGCATCCCTTGAGTACCAATCCTAGAGTTCATCATTGATAATCTATCTAGAGAGCCAATGAATCAATATGAGGCTTCAAGCTAAGAACTAAAGGAACACTCATCTTCAAAACGGTAAAGTACTTGAACAAACAAGCAAAGTCATCTTGATTGGTAGTCAAAAGTGCATTTTTATCATCATATTTACCATCACATTTTCATATTTATTCATTTAATTCTGCACAATTATTAATATTTTATTATTTATTGTGTGCAGGCCTCGAATTGTTATGTTAACAATAAATAAAGCCTAAAGAGCCCAAAAGCCCAGATCCAAGCCCATGTTTGAAGCCCAGCGCAAATACAAAGAGTCAAAGTGCAAATATCAATTGTCAAAGTGCAATTATGCAAGGGCTAAAGTTGCAATTATTAAAGTTGAGGGAAGGATAGAATTCTACCCAACCCTAAACTCTTGCAGGATGAGCATAAAAGCCAAAGATGAGAAGGAAATTCGTGGGAGGAAGATTTGAAGAAATCTGGATTAAGGGTAACTTGATTACCAAGTTACCTCGAAAATCCAGATTTAAAAGGCCAGGATTAAACTTCCAAAGCAGAAGCCCACAGGGACGGACCAGGAGAGGCTACGCGCCAAAGCGCGTGGCCAGCAGCCACTTAATTGCCGCGGAGGCGCGGCAAAAGCTGCGCATCCGCGGCAATACAGATGAGATGGAATACCAATTTTTGTGGGCAAGTTCGTCCGGGACTCTTCTCTCTTCTACACTATAAATATCTCTGCAAAGTGCAACGTACAGGGCGTCCAGAGGCGAGCCAAGGGCCAAAATTAGGGTTTCTTCTAGGGTTTTTTATTTTGTAGTTAGATTTTCTTTTCTTTTTATTTTAAAGAGAGAGAGAGGATTATATTGAGCGTGACACCGATGTACCTCCTTCTTCTCTGCCATTGTGCTGATCAATAAAGGTATATTTTATTTTGTTCTTTATTCTTATGTGTATTTTTATTTTGTTTTTCTTTTCTTTTTCTCTGTGATCTATGTTGGTTTGTATGAGCATGCAAGTGATTTCTGAAACATGAGTATAACGAGTCTTAGCGAGAGCCAACGATAATTCATGGAGATGTTCTCCTCCTCACGGTGCGTATCAATTCATGCTTGCCAAGTCTTGATGATCTAATGCGAACAGGGGACTGAGATCGATCCTATGCCTTATGCGTTCATGCCTCCAAAGTAAGGTAGAAAGTGTTAAGATTTCATGATTCCTTCAACCAAGGTTAGTATTTAGTATTTCTTTTATTTTATTTTCTTTTCTCTTCTTTTCTTTTTGTAGAATAAATACAACTTCTCCATATTCTTTTCTTCCGACCCATTGTAAATACCATACCATCCATTGTAAATACCACTACTAATAATAAAAATAAAAGCTTTAGAGTATAACTTGCTTAACGCTTCCATCGCAGTCCCTCCTTGAGGATCACGACCCGCATAGCCCTGCTACCGCGGATTAGAACTGATTCCTCGCACGATCTATTCTTAAATCTAATATTCATTATTTTCTGTGCAGGAAAAATCAGTCAACAAATTGGCGCCGTTGCCGGGGAGGGACGGTTACAGGTGAAGAAACAATATTTTGGCAACTGCAGTGACATATAAGTGGACCTGGGCCCCTGCTCTCGAAAGCAGAGCCCAGGATCCCTCCAAATAGCCGCAGAAACGCGGCAAAAGCCGCGGATCTGCGGCAAGGAGGAGTTCACTCCTGACAATTTTTCTGCAGGGTCTTCAGCTCTGCAAAATACAGCTTCTGCAATACTTATCTTCCTGTATTATTCACCATATACCTGCTAATTTAATCAACAGTAAAAAATTGGTTGTAATTAAAAATTGTTTAGACAATTGCATTCTAGGCACGTGTCTTTCAATTCTTTTACTTTTACTGTTGAAGAGTGCTGGAGGAGCAAGGTACGTACGCATTGCATGTAGAATAGGATTCATCTCTTGGTTGATTTTCTGCTTTGAGTGATTCTTATCTATTTATCTTGTACACTTGCACTAATTCATCTTAAGGGCATAACCCATTAACAAGATAAGGTGGGGATTTCATCACCCTTCCTTAGCCCAAAAATCATATCCCAAGCACTCACTAACCCAAGCCTAACTAAAAAAGAGTAGACGTTGGCCCTAGGGACATCTCGGACTCAATAGGAGATTATCCTAAGGGGGAACGGTGTTGGAAGTTGACTCCTGCCAAATCAGTGTCTAGGAAGGGGATTGAGGGCCGAAAGCCCGAAGTGTGGTGGTTATTTAATTAAGGAACGTCTTTGACGGAAAACCTCCCACCACTCTTGCCCCGACTTGGCTGATTAACTTGTGGTCAAAGTCTACACCCTACCTCCCGTGGACAGTCTAACCAGTTAGGAGTCGTCTAGGTCATAGGTCTACCCTAACTTAGATTAGAATTTTTCTTTTTGTTTGTTTATTTGTTTGTTTTGTTTGTGTTGGTGTGATATGGCATATAATAATAATTCCAATTTTAATCCATATTACACCCCTAACTATTATTCGGATATTACCAACCCGGCATACCCTAACTTTGACCAATCTAGTGTGCCGGAATGGTCTTATCCGAATGAATATAACCCACACACTCCATCTTATGACTATAATCTTCATAATAATTTCAACTCGTCACAGAGTTCATGGGGTTTCGAGTCCCCCGAGTCTAATTCTCAACCTAATTGTCCTTCATATCCATCTAGTCCACATTTTTCCCAAAATTCATACTCAGATCCACCCATTCAGAATAGAAATCCATCTATCTTGGAAATGATGAGTAGGAATGAGTCCAAGCAAAAATCACCATCAATTTTAGACATGATGATACGTGAGTCCACCGACTCACAAATTTATCACGATTACCCGTCCTATTTTCAAGTCCAATCAGAATATGATCCACCTATCGACTATGAAGGGATGCTAGCTGCCATGACTGAGGCTAAATTAGCCCGTGATCATGACATAGATTTGATGGTGGAATGCTTACACCGGCCGGCTGATTCTGATATCGATGACCACTTGATTAGAGCCGACGAACCAAGTTGCTTGGAACAACAAGTTTCTAATTCAGTACCATCTTGTGAACTTGCCGAAACTTCAAATTCTGATAATTTGGCAAGTTTTTCCTTTCCCGAATTAGAACTCGAATGTGACCTAGATTCTCAAATCTATGATCAAGTTCAAATTCCTGAATCATTATTGACTCCTGTTTTGTTACCCGACTTAGGTAATATTTTAGAGTCAGTTTTGATTCCCACATCTATCATTCCTGAACTTGAATCACCACCATTGAGTCACATTCCATTGTGGGAAGAAGATTGTGGACTTGAGTTTCAATTTCTTGACTTGGACCCAATTCTTGAACCTAGCCCGACTCCTGAGCCCTTACTTGATTTGAGCATCTTCCCTGAGTCGGTATTCGTTCCCGCACCTATAATGTCCAAGTCAATAATTCCATCCTTTCATTCTCCATTTTGGGACAAGGAGGTTGAGACAATTAACTCTGAAATTTATTATGAAATTTGGAAATTTGATGGGGTGAAAATTCTAAAAAATGATTATACATATATTTTAGTGGGTTATGTAAGGAAAGTTTCTGGTGGGTTCCACCAAATTATCTGTTATCTTGATTGGGCCGCATTTCGTGGACCAATTAGACCACCTCCGGAACCACCACCCTAAGGTAACTTCCGCCTTCCCTTGTTCTTTTTCATGCATATATGCATTCATTTCATACATTGAGGACAATGCATGAGATAAGTGTGGGGGTGGGCTTTACTAACATACTAACATAGGTAAAAACTAAAAAAAAAAAAAAAAAAAAAAATTGCTAAAAAAAAATTTAAAAAAAAAAAATTTGTTATAAAAAGGAAATATTTTGACTTATTTTTTGAAAGAAATCTAAGTTAGTTTTAAGGATTAGGAAAATCATGATTAGGATTTCTAAAAACTTGGTCAAAATAAATAAATTGTTTAAATTTTAGGTATAGGAGAGAAGTTGAATAATTAATTAGTCTTAATTTTTACCTTAAGGAAATGTGCATACCTAATGCATATCTAGGATTCTAAGACAAAGACCCTTGTGCCTCATATATAAAAAAATAATAATAAAAAAAAAATTATCACTAATTAAGCTGGATACATGTGCCTCAAGAAGCATAAGTATTCACGCCTAAAGGTGAGTGTAAAAAAAAAAAAAAAAGGACCTTAGTTTTGTGGCCTAGTTCACTCGAATTTGAGTCCGCGGGGTGTTTTCTCACCTGGTGCCCTAAAGCCAACCGTTTGGGAGTCATCGACTTTAAGTTCGCTACATGGGTGGATTAGAAAGTCCGAGGGAACTAAGGAAAAATTACTTAAATGTACTAACAAATCTAATAATCAATTAGTTAGGTATTAGGGCCTCAAGAAGCCTTGATACTTATATGAAAGAAAATTAGATGAGTTATACATGCCAAAAAAAAAAAAAAAAAAAAAAAATTATATTAACACATCTAATAGTCAATTAGTTAGGTATGAGGGCCTCAAGAAACCTTTATACTTACACGAAAGAAAATTAGATGATGTTATAAAAATAATAAAGAGGCATGAGAGTCCAAGTTAAGGAATTCCTAGTAAAAACATAAGGATGCATATGATTTTTGGTAACGAAAAAGACTATATTAGAAATTCAATTTTAATTCTTACCTAAAATGGAAAACAATTAACTTTATTAAGACTAAGTTTAAAGAATGAATAAAAATGAGGATCCTAAAACTTATAGACTACTTAGTCTCTTCAAATATAATTCAAATATTTTCCTTTTTATGGATTTTGTGGGTGCAATCCGCTGAAAACCCTCACGAGACAACACTCGTCCTCTAGGGTAACCTAGGGGTTTAACGGCTTGTTGCACGTGCTAAGTGCAATCGTGATTCCTACGAAAGTGAGTTAGCTTAGATTAACTTTTCATTTCTTTTTCTTTTTCTTTGTTTTTACTCGAGGACGAGCAAAAAGATAAGTGTGGGGGTGTGATTAGTAGTCAAAAGTGCATTTTTATCATCATATTTACCATCACATTTTCATATTTATTGATTTAATTCTGCACAATTATTAATATTTTATTATTTATTGTGTGCAGGCCTCGAATTGTTATGTTAACAATAAATAAAGCCTAAAGAGCCCAAAAGCCCAGATCCAAGCCCATGTTTGAAGCCCAGCGCAAATACAAAGAGTCAAAGTGCAAATATCAATTGTCAAAGTGCAATTATGCAAGGGCTAAAGTTGCAATTATTAAAGTTGAGGGAAGGATAGAATTCTACCCAACCCTAAACTCTTGCAGGATGAGCATAAAAGCCAAAGATGAGAAGGAAATTCGTGGGAGGAAGATTTGAAGAAATCTGGATTAAGGGTAACTTGATTACCAAGTTACCTCGAAAATCCAGATTTAAAAGGCCAGGATTAAACTTCCAGAAGCAGAAGCCCACAGGGACGGACCAGGAGAGGCCACGCGCCAAAGCGCGTGGCCAGCAGCCACTTAATTGCCGCGGAGGCGCGGCAAAAGCCGCGCATCCGCGGCAATACAGATGAGATGGAATACCAATTTTTGTGGGCAAGTTCGTCCGGGACTCTTCTCTCTTCTACACTATAAATATCTCTGCAAAGTGCAACGTACAGGGCGTCCAGAGGCGAGCCAAGGGCCAAAATTAGGGTTTCTTCTAGGGTTTCTTATTTTGTAGTTAGATTTTCTTTTCTTTTTATTTTAAAGAGAGAGAGAGGATTATATTGAGCGTGACACCGATGTACCTCCTTCTTCTCTGCCATTGTGCTGATCAATAAAGGTATAATTTTATTTTGTTCTTTATTCTTATGTGTATTTTTATTTTGTTTTTCTTTTCTTTTTCTCTGTGATCTATGTTGGTTTGTATGAGCATGCAAGTGATTTCTGAAACATGAGTATAACGAGTCTTAGCGAGAGCCAACGATAATTCATGGAGATGTTCTCCTCCTCACGGTGCGTATCAATTCATGCTTGCCAAGTCTTGATGATCTAATGCGAACAGGGGACTGAGATCGATCCTATGCCTTATGCGTTCATGCCTCCAAAGTAAGGTAGAAAGTGTTAAGATTTCATGATTCCTTCAACCAAGGTTAGTATTTAGTATTTCTTTTATTTTATTTTCTTTTCTCTTCTTTTCTTTTTGTAGAATAAATACAACTTCTCCATATTCTTTTCTTCCGACCCATTGTAAATACCATACCATCCATTGTAAATACCACTACTAATAATAAAAATAAAAGCTTTAGAGTATAACTTGCTTAACGCTTCCATCGCAGTCCCTCCTTGAGGATCACGACCCGCATAGCCCTGCTACCGCGGATTAGAACTGATTCCTCGCACGATCTATTCTTAAATCTAATATTCATTATTTTCTGTGCAGGAAAAATCAGTCAACACATCTCTATCTTCCAATGAATCAACATGAGGCAATCAAGCATCACCATTGAGTATAGTGAGTTAGCGAAGTAAAGTTAGCTAGCCATGTACTTTCTCATCTAAAAGTCTTCCAAACATTTTCTTTACTAGCTTCTTTACTCTTAGCAATACACTTTACTAAAGTTCTTTTTGGTTTCTTTTCCATCATGCACAAATCAACCACTTTTTCTATTTTCTTTTCCATGTTTCTTGCATTTGTGTAAATACAAAGAAGAATCTTCGTTTTCTTGTTTCACTTCGAACCGTAACGCTTCCATCGCTAGCTCTCCCGGAGAATCGACCCGGTATAGACTTTGCTATAACGGAGATTGGAAAGGATACATTGACCTTATAAATACATTTGTGGATTGATCAAGCACAAAGGTTGACTCTAAACCTTCTTTCTTTTACATCATATCTGTGCAATCTACAACACGACTCTTTCCCAATCAGTTTACTTGCTCTTATTTCTTGCTCTATTTTCATTGCTCTTATTACTTGCTCTCTACATTCATTGCTATATTCACTTGCTTTGTGAGATTGTTGCATCATAAATTCTAAATTGTACATTGATTAGCATTATCACCTATTCACCCCCCCTCTAGGTGATTTTCAATTGGTATCAGAGCTTGAACTCTAGGTTTGGCTTAACATCCACAGAGAGATCCTTAAAATTTGCTAATCAACATTTGCATTCATCCGTTCATTCACTAGTAAACATGGCCGATAACATCAAAACCCCTCCTAAATTTGATGGACTTAATTTCCCCACTTGGAAGGTTAGGATGACTATTTTCTTGCAATCTTTAGGTAGCTTAGTTGCTAAATCCTTGACCAAACCCTATGTAGTACCTGATGGTGATGAAAGCACTTGGACCGAATTTTCCTTTAGAGAATATGAGGCTAACTCAAAGGCCCAAAACTCCCTCCTAACCGCCTTGAATGAGGATGACCTTACACGGGTAATTAATTGTCAATCCGCTTATGAGATTTGGCAACATTTGTTGGTCACACACGAGGGGACATCACAAGTCAAGAGAGCTAAGATAGATCTCTTGAGGTCCCAATATGAATCCTTTAAAATGATTGATGATGAATCCATTGATTGCATGATTACAAGGTTTACTAAAATCACCAATGCTCTTTCTTCTTTAGGTGATGATATCTCCAATGACCAAAAGGTGCGAAAAGTGATTCGGGCTCTTCCTTCATCATGGGAGATAAAGGCCACCACCTTGAAAGAATTGAACGACAAGGATGAAATGGACCTCATTAGTCTCATTGGGAACCTAAAAGCCCATGAGATGGAAAAGAAGGCAAGAGAAGAGGCCGCTCAACTAAAGAAGAAATCTATAGCCTTCAAGTCTTCATCCACTCTTGAGGACGATGAAGAAGATGAAGAAGAAGATGAGGAGCTCTCCCTTCTTGTGCGAAATGTCAAAAGGATGTACCGGAAGAACAAGCTCAACTTCCGAAGAAAATTTGAAGGCAAAGAGGAGAGAAGAATTATATGCTACAATTGCCGAAAGCCCGGACATATCATGGTCGATTGCCCGAAGTTCAAGAAGAAGATGACTTCCTCCTTCAAGCCAAAGAAGCCGGAAGAAAAGAAAGCATACAAAGCTACTTGGGATTCGGAAAGCGAGTCCGAAGAAGAGGTGGATAGGGCAAACATGTGTTTCATGGCAAACACACCAAAGGTAACCCCTCAACCTCTTGATGATGAAGATGATGAATTAAGTAAAGAAGTTCTTGTTCATGCCTTTGTTGAACTTTCAGAAACCTATGATAATAAAAAGATTGAATGCTCTAAATTGGAAAAGGAAGTTGCTTTTCTTAAAAATCAACTTGCTATTATTTCTAAAGAAAAAGATGAAATTTCTTCAAATCTCATTTCTACGCAAAATGAATTTAGTGCTTACAAAGTTGCTTGTAAAGCAAAATTTCCTAAGATTGATGAAAAAGAAATCTCTTCTTTAAAAACTAGAATTGTTGATTTTGAAAAGACTTTAAAGGATTGTGCTTTTAACACTAAGAAACTTGAAGAAATATTTTCTAAAAAGCACACCCCTCATACTAAAGATTCACATGTTAAGATTCCTCATGCTCACACTACACATAACACTTTTCATGATAAATCTTCTCATGCTCACAATTCTCATGCTCACAAATCACACACTCATTATGCTTTTAAATATGGTAGAGTGTATAGATGCACATATTGTTGTAAGAATGGACATTTGGCTAAATTTTGTTATGACCAAGTAAATAGAACCAATAATCTTATTTGGGTTAATGAAACTAACTCTTTAGGACCCAAGAAAATGTGGGTACCAAAATCAAGTCCTAAATTATTTTATATAGGTACACACCAAGGCTCCAAGACGTAGGGAGCGGTGGTACCTTAATAGTGGTTGTTCATGAAAATCACCTAGAGGGGGGGTGAATAGGTGATAATGCTAATCAAAGGGCAATTTAAAAATTTAAAGCTATAACAATCACAATTAAGAATCACAAGATGAATGCAAGCAAGTAAGTATGATGAGCAAGTAATAAGTGCAAGCAAAGTAGAGTAATAATTGCAAGAATGTAAACCAATCGCAAACACAAGGATATGTTATCGAGGTTCGAGCACCCAGCTCTACTCCCCGCCTTCCCCAGAAGGATTCCGACCACTTCCACTATCACAAAGATCTCAAATACAATGGAGTACCCAACTCCTACAATCTCAAGAACAAGTAATTATCTTGGTAGTCAAAAGACCACAAACTCTCTCTTTCAAATATCTCTTCCCTTACAAAGGTCCTTAGAGAATATTGAGTAGGAATGAAGCTCTTGTGTGTAAGGAGAAAAGAGAATTAAATCAGAGAGTATTTGAAAAACCCTTCAGAAAATCAGTGAGAAATTCAGCACAAAAACCAAGAAATAAGTCTCTTTTGAAAGCCTTAAACTTTTAAATTTTCTAGCAATAATTGTTGTAACAAATCTCTCCCCAAACACCCCTATTTATAGGAGAGGGCTAGGGTTTAGGGATAAAACATATTTACTGATGTTTAGGAGGTAATTAGATCAAAATATATCCTTAAACGTATTTTTAAACACAAAAGACAAAAATAAACAACTCTTAAAATCTGCCCGTTACTGTTCAAACGGCTACATCGGTCGACCGGGCCGGTCGACCGGTATTACAAAATTCCGACCGTTACAGGTTATCGGTCGACCGACCCGGTCGACTGATACAAACTGTGACTCAAAAATAAATATCGGTCGACTGCCCCGGTCGACCGACAGACATGCACACGGATACGTGCATTCTGCCAGGACCTCGGTCGACTGGTCCGGTCGACCGGACCAGCCTGACACAGACTCAGTCGACTGTCGGTAGACTGCCGGTCGACCGGATCAGGTCAGAAAACGAAATAAAGACAAAATTTTGAGAAGAAAAATATTTTTAACAAAACTATTTTAAACAGGAATTCAGTATGTAACATAAAAAGAAATTTGTAGAAGAAAGATTTTGTACTAAAATATTTTTGTATATTTTATAGGAAATAAACTAAGAAATAGTATATGCGCAAAAATGTGTGTGATTGAGCTTCAAACCTAATCTCTATTCTTTAACATACTATAAACTGAAAAACAAATTACATGAAGACTTCTTGTGCTATCTTCAAATCTTTGAGCCATCCAATGCCTTGCTAGTGCCTTCTCTTCTATGATCCTTCCTTGATGTGCAATTTGCCTTCCTTGCTTTGTGGAACTTAGAAGTTCTTGCAATAGCTAAGCGAATGGTCTCTAAACATGGTACAAACCTGAAACTTATCTTAACAAACTTGTTAGTACCAAATAGCACTAATTTGGTTTGTCATCATCAAAACACAAAACAATTGGAGAGTGTAACCTCTTGGGCCAACAATCTCCCCCTTTTTGATGATGACAAAACAAATAGGCTATTGACAAAAATGTAGGGAGGAGAAAACTCCCCCTCAAATTATGCTATATATAAAACACAAGAATATGCTCTAGATACCAATAATTGAAATGATGCACCAAATATTGAAACTAATATAAAACACAAAAATTGCTCTTGATACCAAAAATATCAAAAACAACTAAAACACAAGAATTTATTTAAAACACAAAAATTCATAAAAACAAAACATATAAAACAAAACATATAAGTTCATATGGAACCAAGACCAAATGAACTTATTTTTGTCCATGTAAACTTATTCTCCCCCTTTTTGTCATACATCAAAAAGGGTTATGAAAAACATGTCTATTCAATAATACAAACATTAAGTTCTCCACAAATAAACGAAAATCTAGCAAAATCAAGGGGTTTAGTGAAAATATCGGCTAGTTGTAAATCCGTGGAAACATAATCAATATCTATATCACCTTTCTCAAAATGATCTCTAAGAAAGTGATATCTAATCTCAATGTGCTTGGTCTTACTATGTTGATTTGCATTTTTGGTCATGTGTATAGTACTAGTATTATCACAAAATATTTTTATATGATCAAAGTGCAAATCAAAATCAAGGAGAGTATATTTCATCCAAAGGACTTGTGCACAACAAGCCCCCGCGGCAACATACTCCGCCTCGGCGGTTGAGAGAGCTACGGAATTTTGTTTCCTAGAGGACCATGAAACAAGACAATTACCAAGAAATTGACATGTCCCACTAGTACTCTTTCTATCTACTCTACAACCCGCATAGTCGGCATCCGAATAACTAGTCATTGAAAAATCTATAGTTTTCGGATACCAAAGACCCATTCCAATAGTGCCCTTAATATAACGAATAATGCGTTTTACCGCAATAAGATGAGACTCTTTAGGACACGATTGAAATCTAGCACAAAGACACACACTAAACATGATATCCGGCCTACTTGCCGTCAAATATAAAAGACTTCCTATCATGCTTCTATATAATTTAATATCAACATTTTTACCTTGTTCGTCCTTATCAAGCTTGGTTGTAGTTGCCATTGGAGTGTTGCAAGCCTTTGATCCTTCAAGCCCAAACTTCTTTACTAGCTCCTTTGCGTACTTGGCTTGGTTGATGAAGGTTCCGTCTTGCAATTGCTTGATTTGGAGTCCAAGGAAGAAATTGAGCTCACCCATGGAAGACATTTCAAATTCTAGTTGCATTACCTTCTCAAAATCCTTGCATAAAAGCTCATTAGTAGAACCAAAAATTATATCATCAACATAAATTTGCACAATTAAAATATCATTATCAACATGCTTAGTAAAAAGAGTTGTGTCTACTTTGCCTTTAATAAAATCATTTGAAATGAGAAAACTAGAAAGCCTTTCATACCAAGCTCTTGGAGCTTGTTTCAATCCATACAAAGCTTTATCAAGTTTAAAAACAAAATCGGGATGAACATGATCAATAAAACCGGGAGGTTGAGAAACATAAACTTCTTCATTAATAAAACCATTTAAAAATGCACTTTTTACATCCATTTGAAAAAGTTTAAAATTTTTAAAACATGCAAAAGCTAGTGTCATCCGTATGGCTTCAAGCCGTGCTACGGGTGCAAAGGTCTCCTCAAAGTCAATTCCCTCAACTTTAGTGTAACCTTGGGCCACTAACCTAGCTTTATTCCTAATGACATTTCCGGACTCATCCATCTTGTTTCTAAAGATCCACTTAGTACCAATTATTGGTCTATCGTGGGGCTTAGGAACAAGGTGCCAAACTTGGTTGCGCTCAAATTGATTGAGTTCCTCTTGCATGGCAAGCAACCAATATGGGTCCGTCTCGGCTTCGAGAATGCCTTTGGGTTCAAAATGAGAAATAAAAGTAAAGTTACCACATATGTCATGGAGTTTGGAGCGCGTTGTGACTCCTTTAGATGCATCACCCAAGATGAGCTCCTTAGGATGATTTGTAGCGTATCTCCAAGCTTTAGGAAGCGGTTGAGTGCTTTCCTCCTTATCCTCTTGAACTTCACCAATAGGGTCTAGCTTTTCTTCTTGAGCGGGTGAGTCCTTCAAGGATAGTCTCTCCATGTCTTCACCTAATGGTTCAATCTCTACAACATTCTCAACAACCACATTAGATTCTTCAAATTTAACATGCATGGATTCTTCTATGGTAAGAGAAGATCTAATGAAAACTCTATATGCTTTGCTAGTAGAGGAATATCCAACAAAGATAGCCTCATAAGCCTTAGCATCAAATTTACCCAAATTATCCTTAGTATTCAAAACAAAACACTTGCATCCAAAAACTTTAAAATATGCAACATTTGGTTTTCTAGAATGATACATTTCAAAAGAAGTTTGGAAGAATTTTTGCATAAATAAATACGATTCGATATATAGCATGCGGTGTTTACGGCCTCGGCCCATAAATATTGAGGGAGGTCATATTCACTTATCATTGTCCTAGCCATCTCTTGAAGTGTTCTATTTTTCCTTTCTACAACTCCATTTTGTTGTGGAGTTCTAGGACAAGACATTTCATGCTTAATTCCCTTTTCATCACAATAAGTCATGAAGAGTTGGTTAACAAACTCACCACCTCTATCACTTCTTATTCTCAAAATCGGAAAACCCTTTTCTTTTTCAACTCTTTTTCAAAAATCTTAAAATGAGAAAAAGTTTGATCTTTATTTTGCAAAAAGAAAACCCAAGTAAAACGGGAGAAATCATCAACCAAAACAAATGCAAATCTACTTTCATTTAAACTTTTAGTTTTAGTTGGTCCAAAAAGATCCATATGAATTAATTCTAAAGGCCTAGTTGACATGATATCCTTGATTGGTTTAAAGGAAGACTTGGTTTGTTTCCCAAGTTGGCACGCACCACAAATGCGGTCTTTCTCAAAATTCAAGCAAGGTATACCCTTCACCAATTCCTTTGAATTAATCCTAGAAATATGGTCAAAAGATGCATGTCCTAATCTTCTTTGTCAAAGCCAAGAATTTTCATCAAAAGCATTCAAGCATTTAGTAGAACAATCTAAATTAAGCATGTCAATGATATAAACATTATTATCACGAAAACCGGTAAGAATACAAACATCAGATTTAACATCAAAAATCTTGCATGAGGAATCATCAAAAATAACTTTAAGTCCACGATCACAAAGTTGGCTAATGCTAAGCAAATTATGTTTCAAACCATCAACTAAAACAACATTCTCAATAATAGGAGATGCACCAATTTAAATGTTACCTATACCGATGATAGTTCCTTTGGAGTCATCCCCGAAGGTGACGGTGCCACCTTCCATGTACCTTGATAGGGTTGTGAAGTTGTTGATGTCCCATGTCATGTGTCTTGAACAACCACTATCAAGGTACCACCGCTCCCTACGTCTTGGAGCTTTGGTGTGTACCTACATCAAACAATTTAAGACTTGATTTTGGTACCCACATTTTCTTGGGTCCTTTAGGGTTAGTGTCATGAACCCAAACAAGATTATTTGTTCTATTTAGTTGATAATAACAAAACTTAGCTAAATGTCCATTTTTTCCACAATATGTGCATCTATACACTCTACCATATTTAAAAGCATAGTAAGTGTGTGATTTGTGAGCATAAGCATTGTGAGCATGAGCATGAGAGGTGTTAGCATGAGAATTTTTAGCTTGTGAAGTGTTAGCATGTGAAGTGTGCTTTTTAGAAAACATGTTCTCAAGTTTCTTAGTATTGAAAGCACAATCATTTAAAACTTTTTCGAAATCATTCATTTTGGATTTAAAAGAAGAAATTTCTTTTTCATCAATAATAGGAGATTTTGCCTTACAAGTACTCTTGTAGGCACAAAATTCTTTTTGCATGGAAATGAAATTAGAAGAAACATCATCTTTTTCTTTAGAAACAATGGCAAGTTGATTCTTAAGAAAAGCAACTTCTTTTTGTAATTTTAAGCATTCAAGTTTCTTATTATCATAAGTTTCAGAAAGTTCTACAAAGGCATGAACTAGAACTTCCTTACTTAGTTCATCATCTTCATCATCAAGGGATTGAGGGGTTACCTTAGGTGTGTTTGCCATGAAACACATATTAGCTTGATCCACCTCCTCTTCGGACTCGCTTTCCGAATCCCATGTTGCTTTCTAGGCTTTCTTCTCCTCCGGTTTCTTTGGCTTGAAGGAGGAAGTTATTTTCTTCTTGAACTCCGGACAATCCGCCATGATATGTCCGGGTTTGCGGCAATTATAGCAAATGATCTTCCGCTCCTCTTTGCCTTCGAATCTTCTCCGGAAGTTGAACTTGTTCTTTCGGTACAACCTCTTGACATTCCGCACAAGTAGAGTTAGCTCCTCATCTTCTTCTTCGTCTTCATCATCGTCATCATTGGTGGATGAAGCCTTGAAGGCTATGGATTTCTTCTTTGAAGTAGTGGCTTCTTCTCTTGCCTTCTTCTCCATCTCATGGGTCTTTAGGTTCCCAATGAGACTAATGATGTCCATCTCGTCCTTGTCGTTCAACTCCTTTAAGGTGGTGGCCTTGATCTCCCATGAAGAAGGAAGAGCCCGTATCACTTTGCGCACCTTTTGATCGTTGGAGATGACGTCACCAAATGACGAAAGACCATTTGTAATTTTAGTGAAACGAGTAATCATACAATCAATGGATTCATCATCAAGCATTTTAAATGATTCATATTGAGACCTCAAGAGATCTATCTTAGCTCTCTTGACTTGTGAAGTCCCTTCGTGTGTGACCAATAAATGTTGCCAAATCTCATAGGCGGATTGGCAATGAATTACCCGTGTAAGGTCATCCTCATTCAAGGCGGTTAATAGGGAGTTTTGGGCTTTGGAGTTAGCCTCATATTCTCTAAAGTTGAAGTCGGTCCAAGTGCTCTCATCACTATCGGGTGCTACATAGGGTTTAGTCAAGGACTTGGCCACTAAGCTACCCAAAGATTGCAAAAATATAGTCATCCTAACCTTCCAAATTGGGAAATTAAGTCCATCAAATTTAGGAGGGGTTTTGATGTTATCGGCCATGTTTACTAGTGATGAAAGAATGAATGAATGAATGTTGATTAGCAAATATTAAGGATCTCTCTATGGATGTTAAGCCAAACCTAGAGTCCAAGCTCTGATACCAATTGAAAATCACCTAGAGGGGGGGGGGTGAATAGGTGATAATGCTAATCAAAGGGCAATTTAAAAATTTAAAGTTATAACAATCACAATCAAGAATCACAAGATGAATGCAAGCAAGTAAGTATGATGAGCAAGTAATAAGTGCAAGCAAAGTAGAGTAATAATTGCAAGAATGTAAACCAATCGCAAACACAAGGATATGTTATCGAGGTTCGAGCACCCAGCTCTACTCCCCGCCTTCCCCAGAAGGATTCCGACCACTTCCACTATCACAAAGATCTCAAATACAATAGAGTACCCAACTCCTACAATCTCAAGAACAAGTAATTATCTTGGTAGTCAAAAGACCACAAACTCTCTCTTTCAAATATCTCTTCCCTTACAAAGGTCCTTAGAGAATATTTGTTGGGTCCCGCTCTTATACCAAATGTAGGATCTAGAATCAAATCAACACAACACTTGACAGGAAGGATTAATTGTTAAGCAAATAAGTAAACTTGCAAGTAAAGAAAACAAATCTCAGTATCCAACTCTATTTCCAAGTCGACTAATAGTTGATACAAAAATTATCCAACTCTCTGTATCTTTCTGAAACCAAAATTAGTCGACTACCCTTTTTTATCCAGTCGACTAATACAGTTATAAGTCGACTACAAGTTAGTTATAGTCGACTAAATTCAGTTATCCAGAAACTTTTGTTTCCAACAGACACTTCCTAGTCGACTAACAATCTTACCTAGTCGACTAATAAGTGAACTTTTGCCTAGTCTAGTCGACTAATCCAGTATCCTAGTCGACTATAGACAGTTTCTGACTGTTGGACAGTTTCTCTTATCTGATTCATTTGGCAACGTTTTCAAATGTTCAAATTGTCTGAATTGATGTCATAACTTCCCTAACTGACTCTAGTCTACATCTATAAATAGAGAAGTTATTCCTAAGGCTTTTCACTAATTCTTTCAATCAGATTTCCAAAGCCAAAAATTTCCAGAATCCTGAAAACTGAAATTTGCAACTTCTTTCTTCACCAAAAGCCATTTCCTCTTGTGAAGAATTTTGAAGTTAAACCTTCCTATACAGAACCTTGTCCACTACACATTCTGAATCAAGGCTATAGGAAGTTATTGTATTCATTTCAAAGAAAGTTGTACAAGGAGTCTTCTTGGGTGTAGAAGATTGTACAAGGCGTGTTCTCTTGGTGGAAGAGAAGTTGTGCACGTTGGCAAAGGGTGTTTGTCAAGTGGTGCACAAGGCACTTGTTGTAGGGTGTACACAAGGAAAGTAAAGGAAAATCTCAAGCGTTTGCTTGGGGACTGGATGTAGGTCACAAGGACCGAACCAGGATAACTCTCCGCTGTTTGCGTTTGTTTTTCTGTGCTTAATCTCTTGTGATTATTTAATTTCTGCAAGTGATTTGTTTAAAGTTTAAATAACACTATTCACCCCCCCTCTAGTGTTGTTTTGCTTGTTATATAGATCCTACAATATTGAGTAGGAATGAAGCTCTTGTGTGTAAGGAGAAAAGAGAATTAAATCAGAGAGTATTTGAAAAACCCTTCAGAAAATCAGTGAGAAATTCAGCACAAAAACCAAGAAACAAGTCTCTTTTGAAAGCCTTAAACTTTTGAATTTCTAGCAATAATTGTTGTAACAAATCTCTCCCCAAACACCCCTATTTATAGGAGAGGGCTAGGTTTAGGGATAAAACATATTTACTGATGTTTAGGAGGTAATTAGATCAAAATATATCCTTAAACGTATTTTTAAACACAAAAGACAAAAATAAACAGCTCTTAAAAATCTGCCCGTTACTGTTCAAACGGCTACATCGGTCGACCGGCCGGTCGACCGGTAGTACAAAATTCGACCGTTACAGGTTATCGGTCGACCGACCCGGTCGACTGATACAAACTGTGACTCAAAAATAAATATCGGTCGACTGCCCCGGTCGACCGACAGACATGCACACGGATACGTGCATTCTGCCAGGACCTCGGTCGACTGGTCCGGTCGACCGGACCAGCCTGACACAGACTCGGTCGACTGTCGGTAGACTGCTGGTCGACCGGATCAGGTCAGAAAACGAAATAAAGATAGAATTTTGAGAAGAAAAATATTTTTAACAAAACTATTTTAAACAGGAATTCAGTATGTAACATAAAAAGAAATTTGTAGAAGAAAGATTTTGTACTAAAATATTTTTGTATATTTTATAGGAAATAAACTAAGAAATAGTATATGCGCAAAAATGTGTGTGATTGAGCTTCAAACCTAATCTCTATTCTTTAACATACTATAAACTGAAAAACAAATTACATGAAGACTTCTTGTGCTATCTTCAAATCTTTGAGCCATCCAATGCCTTGCTAGTGCCTTCTCTTCTGTGATCCTTCCTTGATGTGCAATTTGCCTTCCTTGCTTTGTGGAACTTAGAAGTTCTTGCAATAGCTAAGCGAATGGTCTCTAAACATGGTACAAACCTGAAACTTATCTTAACAAACTTGTTAGTACCAAATAGCACTAATTTGGTTTGTCATCATCAAAACACAAAACAATTGGAGAGTGTAACCTCTTGGGCCAACAGTTCAAGACACATGACGTGGGATATCAATAACTTTACAACCCTATCAAGGTACGTGGAAGGTGGCACCGTCACCTTTGGGGATGACTCCAAGGGAACTATCATCGGTATAGGTAACATTCAAATTGGTGCATCTCCTATTATAGAAAATGTAGCTCTTGTTGATGGTTTGAAGCATAACTTGCTTAGTATTAGTTAACTTTGTGACCGTGGACTTAAAGTTGTTTTTGATGATTCTTCTTGCAAGATTTTTGATGTTAAAACCAATGATTGTATTCTCACCGGTTTTCGTGACAATAATGTTTATTTCATTGACATGCTTAATATGGATTGTTCTACTAAATGCTTGAATGCTTTTGATGAGAACTCTTGGCTCTGGCATAGAAGATTAGGACATGCATCTTTTGACCATCTTTCTAGGATTAATTCTAAGGAATTGTGAAGGGTAAACCTTGCTTAAAGTTTGAGAAAGACCGCATTTGTGGTGCGTGCCAACTTGGGAAACAAACCAAGTCTTCCTTCAAACCAATCAAGGATATCATGTCAACTAGACCATTAGAATTAATTCATATGGATCTTTTTGGACCAACTAAAACTAAAAGCTTAAATGGTAGTAGATATGCATTTGTTTTAGTTGATGATTTTTCCCGATTTACTTGGGTTTTCTTTTTGGAACACAAAGATCAAACTTTTTCTCATTTTAAGATTTTTCGAAAAAGAGTTGAAAAGAAAAGGGTTTTTCGATTTTGAAAATAAGGAGTGATAGAGGTGGTGAGTTTGTTAACCAACTCTTCATGACTTATTGTGATGAAAAGGGAATTAAGCATGAAATGTCTTGTCCTAGAACTCCACAACAAAATGGAGTTGTAGAAAGGAAAATAGAACACTTCAAGAGATGGTTAGGACAATGATAAGTGAATATGACCTCCCTCAATATCTATGGGCTGATGCCGTAAACACCGCATGCTATATATCAAATCGTATTTATTTGTGTAAAAATTCTTCTAAAACATCTTTTGAAATGTATCATTCTAGAAAACGTAATGTTGCATATTTCAAAGTTTTTGGATGCAAGTGTTTTGTTTTGAATACTAAAGATAACTTGGGTAAATTTGATGCTAAGGCTTATGAAGCAATCTTTGTTGGATATTCTACTACTAGCAAAGCTTATAGAGTATTCAATAGATCTTCACTTACCATTGAAGAATCCATGCATGTTAAATTTGAAGAATCTAATGTGGTTGTTGAGAATGTTGTAGAGATTGACCCATTAGGTGAAGACATGGAGAGACTATCCTTGAAGGACTCACCCGCTCAAGATGATAAGCAAGAACCAATTGGTGACGTTCAAGAGGATAAAGAGGAAAGCTCTCAACCGCTTCCTAAAGCTTGGAGATATACCACAAATCATCCCAAGGAGCTCATCTTAGGTGATGCATCTAAAGGGGTAACAACTCGCTCCAAACCATCCATGACCTATGTGGTAACTTTGCTTTCATTTCTCATTTTGAACCCAAAAGCATCCTCGAAGCTAAGGCGGACTCATATTGGTTGCTAGCCATGCAAGAGGAACTAAATCAATTTGAGCGCAACCAAGTTTGGCACCTTGTTCCTAGGCCCCACGATACACCAATAATTGGTACTAAGTGGATCTTTAGAAACAAGATGGATGAGTCCGGTAATGTCATTAGGAATAAAGCTAGGTTAGTGGCCCAAGTTTACACTCAAGTTGAGGAAATTGACTTTGAGGAGACCTTTGCACCCATAGCACGGCTAGAAGCCATCGGATGACACTAGCTTTTTCATCTTTTAAAAATTTTAAACTTTTTCAAATGGATGTGAAAAGTGCATTTTTGAATGGTTTTATAAATGAAGAAGTTTATGTTGAACAACCTCCTGGTTTTGTTGATCATGTTCATCCTAATTTTATTTTAAACTTGATAAAGCTTTGTATGGATTGAAACAAGCTCCAAGAGCTTGGTATGAAAGGCTTTCTAGTTTTCTCATTTCAAATAATTTTATCAAAGGCAAAGTAGACACAACTCTATTTACTAAGCATGTTGATAATGACATTTTAATTGTGCAAATTTATGTTGATGATATAATTTTTGGTTCTACTAATGAGTTTTTATGCAAGGAATTTGAAAAGGTTATGCAATGTGAGTTTGAAATGTCTTCAATGGGTGAGCTTAATTTCTTTCTTGGACTCCAAATCAAGCAATTGCAAAATGGGAACTTCATACGTCAAGCCAGGTACGCAAAGGAACTCGTAAAGAAGTTTGGACTTGAAGTCTCTAAAGTTTGCAACACTCCCATGGCAACTATAACCAAGCTTTAAAAGGATGACCAAGGTAAAAATGTTGATATTAAATTGTATAGAAGCATGATAGGTAGTCTTTTGTATTTGACGGCAAGTAGGGCGGACATAATGTTTAGTGTGTGTCTTTGTGCTAGATTTCAATCGTGTCCCAAAGAGTCCCATCTTATTGCGGTAAAAAGCATTATTCGTTATATTAAGGGCACAATTGGAATAGGTCTTTGGTATCCGAAAACCGGAGATTTCTCAATGACGAGTTTTTCAGATGCCGACTATGCGGGTTGTAGAGTAGATAGAAAGAGTACTAATGGACATGTCAATTTCTTGGTAATTGTCTTATTTCATGGTCCTCTAGGAAACAAAATTCCGTAGCTCTCTCAACCGCCGAGGCGGAGTATGTTGCCGCGGGGGCTTGTTGTGCACAAATCCTTTGGATGAAACATACTCTCCTTGATTATGATTTGCATTATAACCATATAAAATATTTTGTGATAATACTAGTACTATACAGATGACTAAGAATGCAAATCAACATAGTAAGACCAAGCACATTGAGATTAGATATCACTTTCTTAGAGATCATTTTGAGAAAGGAGATATAGATATTGATTATGTTTCTACAGATTTGCAACTTGACGATATTTTCACTAAACCACTTGATTTTCCTAGATTTTCATTCATTTGTGGTGAACTTAATGTTGTGTTATTGAATAAAAATGTTTTCTTAACCCTTTTGATGTATGACAAAAAGGGGAGAATGAGTTTATGTATGGAAATATGAGTTCATATGGTCTTTGGTTCCATATGAGTTTATATATGTTTTTAGCTTTTGATGTGTTTTTGATGTTTTTGATGTGTTTTCATGAATTCTTGTAATTTGAGTTTAAGTGTACTGCAAGTGTTTTATATCTCATGGTGTTTCATGGTTTTTGGTTTCATGATGTTTACTTGCAAATTACAAATTACATTATTTTTCTTTGTTTAATATAGCATAATTTGAGGGGGAGCTTTCTCCTCCCCTATATTTTTGTTTATAGCCTATTTGTTTTGTCATCATCAAAAAGGGGGAGATTGTTGGCCCAAAAGGTTACACTCTCCCATTTGTTTAGAGTTTTGATGATAACAAAACAAATAAGAGCTATTTGGTACTAATTAGTTTGTTTAAGATAAGTTTCAGGTTAGTACCATATTTGGAGGCCATTGCTTAGCTATTGCAAGAACTTCTAGGTTCATGAAGCAAAGAAGGCGTTTTGCACATCAAGGAAGGAACATAGAAGAGAAGGCTCTAGCAAGGCATTGCATGGCTCAAGGCTTCAAGATTGCTCAAGATATTTCTGTAGATTTGTTTCTAGTTTTATAGTTTTGTTAAAGAATAGTGAATAGGTTTTGAAGCTCTTGATTGGTCTCTAATGTTGCATATTTAATATCATATTTCCATACTTATTTTAGAATAAAAGCCTGCATTGTCCTAATTAATTGCTTATTTATTTGCAGGCCCATTCTTTAAGGAGATGAAGAAAATGAGCCCAAAGCCCACAAAAATTCTGAATTAAATCAGAGTTAATTCACACTCAGTAAATCAGGGAAAAATCAAGAGGTTGAAAACTGGTTGAGAAGAATCCTCTCAGAATCGATCGGTTGAAGCAAAGATCAAGCAAGTTTGATTCAGATTCTGACTGGATACATTTTAGTATTCGAATCATAACTTTTGCTACAGAATCTCAATTATGATGATTCAAGATGATCCAGAAAGCAGACTGACAGAGCTATAACTCTTATGTTGATCATTATTTCTAATTCTGTCAGTTGTTAAGTGATATTCAGCAATCAACAAGCCAACAAACAGCAGATCAGAACTGAATATCCACTCTCTACCCCCTCCATTTCTCCTATAAATACCTGCACTCAAAGGCAAAAGGGAGGCCAATGCAGAGATAGGACTTAGCCAAGCTTTTCATTTCTAGGTTTAGGTTTTTCTTTTTTATGTAACTTGTATGTAGGCTTAGGTTAGAAGATGATTCATGTAAGTAAGAGAGAGAGGCTGATGTTGAGAGTGACACCGATGTACTCCTCCTCCTTTCTTTCATTGTCTCAGTAAGCAATAAAGGTAAACTTTTCTTTGTGTTCGTTTCTTTACTTTCCTTTACATTTGTTTTGCTTTTCGTTTTCCTTTTCTATTTCACCTTGGTTGTATGTGTTGAGTCTACAAGTGAACTCTAAAGCAAGTACACCGACGCTACGTGAGAGCCAGCGATAGTTCATGAAGACGTTCTCCTCTTCCAAGCTCGCATCACTTCGTTCTTCTTATGCTTGACGACATAATGTGCACGGGGACCGAGTTCGAGTTTATGATCTATGCGTTGAACGCCTCCGAAGCAAAAAGGTAGAACTTGCAAAAAGGTTTCCAAGTAAGTCATCAATCAACCTAGGTAAGTATCTCTTTAATTCTTTTCTTTTCTATCTTAGTTTAGAACACCACTTCCTCCAAATCGTTTTCATTCTTCTTTCCACTTCATTTGTACTTTGTCGCTTTCTTTCGTTTTCTGATTTTTCACCTTCTTCATCTCCCGCTTTCTTCTTAACTTTAACCTTTAACTTTCTTTTCATTTTCATAACATAAAACAGAGAAGAACCTTCGCTTATTTTCATAAGATTTCAATAAAGACACGTAAAGCTTCTATCGCAAACCCTCCTTGTGGATCACGACCCGCATAGCCACTTGCTATAGCGGAAGAATTGAGCACTTGCACGTTTTTATTATAAGATTTGAAAATCCGTTTTTTTGTGCAGGTTTAGCCTCAATCAATTTTGGCGCCGTTGCCGGGAGGGTAACATGTTTTTTATTGAAATCTGAATTTTTTTTTTTTTTTTTGAAATCTGAATTTTTTTTAGAACTAAACGAATTTTCTTCTCTGTTGCAGGTTCAGGGCAAGCAAAGCTAAAATTTAAGGTTGCAGTAACATATAAGTGGCCTTGGGCCTTTGCTATAGAAAGCAGAGACCAAGGGCCCTCTGAATTGCCGCATTTCCACGGCAAAAGCCGCGGATCCGCGGCAAGGACGAGTTGACTACTAACAGATTTTTGCAGGGCTGCTAGCTTTGCAAATTATAGTTTTCTGCAATTATTTATTTCTTATATGCCATCACAAAAACCTGCTAATAATCAACAGTAAAAAGTTTGTTGCAAAAGTTAAAATTGATTAGACGTTTGCATTTTAGGCACGCGTTCTTTTCAATTCATTTCTTTTTTTTACTGTTGAAGAGTGCTGGAGACAAGGTATGTAAGCATAGCATATAGCATAGGAAACATTCTTGGGTGATATTTGCTTTTGAATGTTACTTTCTTTATCTTGCACACCTTGCACAAAATCATCTTAAGGGCACTAACCCATAACAAGATAAGGTGGGGATTTAATCACCCTTCCTTAGCCCAAAATCACATTCCAAGCACTCACTAACCCAAGCCTAACTAAAATTGAGTAGACGTTGGCCCTAGGGACATCTCAGACTCAATTAGGAGATTATCCTAAGGGGGAAAAATGTTGGAATCTAACTCCTGCAAAATCAGTGTCTAGGAAAGGGATTGAGGGCCGAAAGCCCGAAGGTTGGTGGTTATTTAATTAAGGAACTCTTTTGACGGAAAACCTCCCACCAACCTTGCCCTGACCTGGCTGATTAGCTTGTGGTTAAAGTCTACATTAGACCTCCCGTGGACAGTCTAACCCGTTAGGAGTCGTCTAGGTCCTAAGTCTACCCTAACTTAGGCTAGAATTTTTTCTTTTTTGTTTGTTTATTTGTTTGTTTTTTCTTTGTTTGTATTCTATTGTGTGATATGGACTACAATAATAATTTTTCAACTACAATAATAATCCATATTACACACCGACTTCATTTTCGGATATTACCAACCCGGCATATCATAACTTTGACCAACCTAGTGTGCCGGATTGGTCTTATCCGAATCAATATGACCCATACCCTCCATCTAATAACTATAATTTCCATAATGATTTCAACTCTTCACCGAGTCAGTGGGGATTCACCTCCCCCGAGCATAATTTCCAACCACCTTGTCCTCCTTCTCCACCTAGTCCACAATATTTTCAAGAGTCATACTCAGTTCCACCCGTCCAAAATAAGAAACCATCAATTTTGGAACGGAGTATGCGTGAGTCCAAACAACAATCACTAAATCTGATGGACTCACAATTTCAATACCACTTCCAAAACAACTCTTCATCTTTTCAACAAGACAATGAACCCATCAACTATGAAAAGATGCTAGAAGCCATGACTCATGCTCAAAATGCTAGAAATCGTGACATAGATTTGATGGTCGAATCTCTACGTTCCCACCGTCCTGATGTCACTTACCATTCTGTTAGAGCCGATGAGTCATGTAGTTTTGGAAATCAAGATTCTATTTCAGAACAACCTTTTGAACTTGCCCAAACTCCAAATAAAATTGATAGTTTGGCAAGTTATCCCTTGCCTGAAATAGAACTTGAAGATGAATATGATCATGAACTAGAACTTAGTGATTCAATTTTATTTCCTGATTCAATAATGACTCCGGTATCTTCACCTGACTTCAATCTTTTCCCGGAGTCAACATTGGATCCTGTACCAATTCATAATGAAATTGAATCACCATCTTTGAGGATCATATTGAACTTGACCAATTATACAATTTTGAAAATCCCATGGATAAATTGGCAAGTTCTCCATTTTTTGATATTGAACTCAATGAGATTTGTGACCTAGATTCTCACATATGTGATCCAGTTCAACTTTCTGAATCAATATTGACTCCTGTTGTGTTACCAAACTTGAGTAATATTTTAGAGTCAGTTTTGATTCTCCACCTATCATTCCTGAACTGGAATCACCCAAATTAGGTCACATTCCATTGTTAGAAAATACATGTGGACTAGAGTATCAATTTCTTGACTTGGACCCACTTCTTGAACCAATTTCGACTCCTGAACCGTTACTTGACTTAAGTCACCTTCCCGAGTCGGTATTAGTACCTGTCCTTCCTGAGTCCAAGTCAACTGTTCTATCATTTCATACTCCATTCTGGGACGAGGTGGTTGATAAATTTGACTCCGAAATTAGTTATGGAATATGGAAATTAGATGGGGTCACATACTTAATAAAAATCCTTCATGGATATATAATTTTAATGGGTTATATTAAAGATAGTGCTGGTGGGTTCCTTCGAGACCCAAGAAAAGTTGATTGGGCCGCGTTTCGTGGACCAATCAGACCACCACCGGAACCACCACCTTAAGGTAACCATTTTCCTTCCCTTTCTTCTTTTTCATGCATCTATGCATTAATTCATACATTGAGGACAATGCATGAGATAGGTGTGGGGGAGGGTCTAACATAACTTTTCTTTTTTCTTTAAAAAAAAAAATTAACATTTTTCTTTACTTTTAAAAAACTTTTTGAAAAATAGAAACAATATTTTGACTTATTTTTGTAAGAAATTAAGTTAATTTTAAGGAATAGGAAAATCCAAATTAGGATTTCTTATACTTGGTCAAAATAAGATTATTTGTTTGATTTTTAGAGTTAGGAAGATAATTTGTCAAAGTAATTTGGTCTTGATCTTTACCTTGATGAAATATGCACACTTCATACACTTACACACTTAGGGTTCAAAAACAAAGATTCTTATGCTTATAAAAAATATATATATAAAAAAATAAAACAAATCTAATTATTGATTAGCTAGGTGCTTTGGCCTAAGCAAGCCTTAGTATTTATGCGAAAGATAATTAGATAAGTAAAAAAAAAAAAACAAACAAGTCTAATTATTGACTAGCTAGGTGCTTTGGCCTAAGCAAGCGTTAGTATTTATGCGAAAGATGATTAGATAAGTTTGAAAAGAAAAATCCTCTGATTAAGCTGGGTATTTGTGCCTAATAAAGCATAAGTATTCACGCCTAAAAGAGGTTCATATAATAAAATCCTTAGTTTTGTGCCTTGTTTGCTCGAGTCCTTAAGTCCGAGGGGTGTTTTCTCACCCGGTGCCCTAAGACCGTCTGGTTTGGGAGTCATCGATTAGAGGCTCGTTACATGGGCAGATTAGAAAGCCTAATAGAACTAAGGAATAATACCACAAAAAAAAGTATATATAAAATAAATAAGGCATAAGAGTTAGAGTTATTGAACCCTTAGTCAAAATTTTCACAGTCACAAGTGCATATGACTTAGGGTAAAGTAATAGACTAGATGAGAAGTACAATTTGACTCCTTACTTTAATTTGATAACAAATTTTTGAATAGAGACTAAGTTTAGGAATGAAAATTAAGTTTTCCTATAACTTATAGATTGCTTAGATCTTACAATTATATGTCAAATATTTTTTCTCTTTCAAAATGCTTTACGAAAATACTAACTCTTTATTTCCCTTTCTTTATGGATTTTGTGGGTGCAATCCGCTGAAAACCTCACGAGACAAAACTCGTCCTCTAGGGAAACCTAGAGGTTTAACGGCTTGTTGCACATGCTAAGTGCAATCGCGTGACCTGCGAAAGTGGTCTAATAATCCTTAGTATAGTTAGTTGTTTTGCTCGAGGACGAGCAAAAGATAGGTATGGGGGTGTGATTGGTCTCTAATGTTGCATATTTAATATCATATTTCCATACTTATTTTTAATAAAAGCCTGCATTGTCCTAATTAATTGCTTAATTTATTTGCAGGCCCATTCTTTAAGGAGATGAAGAAAAATGAGCCCAAAGCCCACAAAAATTCTGAATTAAATCAGAGTTAATTCACACTCAGTAAATCAGGGAAAATCAAGAGGTTGAAAACTGGTTGAGAAGAATCCTCTCAGAATCGATCGTTTGAAGCAAAGATCAAGCAAGTTTGATTCAGATTCTGACTGGATACATTTTAGTATTCGAATCATAACTTTTGCTACAGAATCTCAATATGATGATTCAAGATGATCCAGAAAGCAGACTGACAGAGCTATAACTCTTATGTTGATCATTATTTCTAATTCTGTCAGTTGTTAAGTGATATTCAGCAATCAACAAGCCAACAAACAGCAGATCAGAACTGAATATCCACCTCTACCCCCCTCCCTCCATTTCTCCTATAAATACCTGCACTCAAAGGCAAAAGGGAGGCCAATGCAGAGATAGGACTTAGCCAAGCTTTTCATTTCTAGGTTTAGGTTTTTCTTTTTTATGTAACTTGTATGTAGGCTTAGGTTAGAAGATGATTCATGTAAGTAAGAGAGAGAGGCTGATGTTGAGAGTGACACCGATGTACTCCTCCTCCTTTCTTTCATTGTCTCAGTAAGCAATAAAGGTAAACTTTTCTTTGTGTTCGTTTCTTTACTTTCCTTTACATTTGTTTTGCTTTTCGTTTTCCTTTTCTATTTCACCTTGGTTGTATGTGTGAGTCTACAAGTGAACTCTAAAGCAAGTACACCGACGCTACGTGAGAGCCAGCGATAGTTCATGAAGACGTTCTCCTCTTCCAAGCTCGCATCACTTCGTTCTTCTTATGCTTGACGATATAATGTGCACGGGGACCGAGTTCGAGTTTATGATCTATGCGTTGAACGCCTCCGAAGCAAAAAGGTAGAACTTGCAAAAAGGTTTCCAAGTAAGTCATCAATCAACCTAGGTAAGTATCTCTTTAATTCTTTTCTTTTCTATCTTAGTTTAGAACACCACTTCCTCCAAATCGTTTTCATTCTTCTTTCCACTTCATTTGTACTTTGTCGCTTTCTTTCGTTTTCTGATTTTTCACCTTCTTCATCTCCCGCTTTCTTCTTAACTTTAACCTTAACTTCTTTTTCATTTTCATAACATAAAACAGAGAAGAACCTTCGCTTATTTTCATAAGATTTCAATAAAGACACGTAAAGCTTCTATCGCAAACCCTCCTTGTGGATCACGACCCGCATAGCCACTTGCTATAGCGGAAGAATTGAGCACTTGCACGTTTTTATTATAAGATTTGAAAATCCGTATTTTTTGTGCAGATTTAGCCTCAATCAGCTCTATCACACACGTTTTTGCGCACATCTCATATTCAAATATATTTCCTATAATATGTACAAAAATAGTTTGTATACAATCTTCAGCCTACAAACTCATTTTTATCCATTATATATCTCTATTCAAAACTATTTTGTTAAAAATAGATTTCTCCTCAAAATTCTGTTTTTTGTTTAGGCTTTTGAGACCTGAGCCGGTCGACCGTCCGGTCGGCCGACCCTGTGTCAGGTCAATCCGGTCGGCCGACCCAGTCGACCGAGGTTTTGGCAGCAGTGCTTATCCGTGTGCACGTTTCTCGGTCGACCGAGCGGTCGACCGAAACATGCCTGACTGACAGACTTCTGCTCTCTGTATTTTTGGGTCGACCGGGCGGTCGACCGTCAGCCTGCAACGGCTCTTATTTTTGAACTAGCGGTCGACCGACCGGTCGACCGAGATAGCCGTTTGAACAGTAACAGCTATTTCCTAAGCTGGTTTAATTTTTGTCCTTTTCTCTCTCAAGTATGTTTTAAATGACATGTTTTGATTTTAATCCTTTCTGATTAGCCTTAAGTATGTTTTATCTCTAAACCCTAGCCTCTCCTATAAATAGGGTGTTTGGGGAGAGGTTCACTTACCAATTAATTACAAGAAAAATTTGCAAAAGTTTCAAAAGTTTAAGGCATTCAAAA